>JAJLRB010000282.1:0-12500 GCA_020976825.1 Odocoileus hemionus
GTGTGTGAAGTCATGAATGCAGTGGATGTAATGTGATGACTACAATGGTGTGCATTCATAAAGAGTGGATGTGACAATATGTATAATGCATAAGATGTCATACATAAATTTTGTGTGATGTCATACGAGTTGGTAGAGGTCATCAATAGGGTGGATTCAATGTCAGATATAGTGGGAGTGATGTCATGAGTGCAGTGCATGTGATGTCATATATATATCTGTGATGTCATTAAATGTGGAGGCGATGCCTTGTGGAATGTATATGATGGTATACGTGTAGTGGGTGTGAGGTCATACATACAAAGGATGTGATATCATCGAAAGAGTGGGTGTGATGACACAGACACAGTGTCTGTGATGTTAATAATATAGTGAATCTGATGTCGTATACAACGATATGATGTCGTCTTACATAGGGCAAGAGATCTCATAAATACAGTTGGTGTGATAACCTCAATACAGTGGATGTGATGACCCAGATACCGTGGAAACGATGTCAAATAGAATGGTTGTGATGTCGTAGAAACGGTGGTTTGATATCATAAACTGAGGATGTGATGTCTTGTATGGTGAAAAAGTTGCCATACATATGCCGAGTGTGATGTCATGCAAAAAGTGGACGTGACGTGATATCAGTGGAGAGATTGAGATGGCAAAAAAACAGTGGGGGCAATGTCTAGTACAGTGGGTGTGATGTCATGCCTGAAGTGGATGTGGCAGCATAAATTCTGTGGTTTGGTGTGATAGAGTGGATATGGTGTCATCTGAAGTGCAAATGATGTCATATATATGCCGAGTGTGGTATCAACCACACACAGTGTTGTATGTCATACATTGTGGATTTGATGTCATAAATAGAGTGGATAGGATGTCAGACGTATACTGGCTGTGATATGATACATAGAGTGGCTGTGATATCATGGGTAGAGTGGGTGTGATAACACAAATACACTGCAAATGAGGTCAGATATAGTGGATGTGATGTCTGGTATAGTGGACTTGATGTCATAAATAAAGAGGTGTGAGGTCAAAAAGAGTGGATGTGATGTCGTATGTAGTACATATGATGTCATACATATAGTGGCTGTGATGTCATACATACACTGGGTTAGATAAAATTGGTACATTGCGTGTGTTGACACAGATACAATGCGTGTGATGTCAGACATAGTGGCTGTGAAGTTACACAATGGTTGTGTTGTTATAACACTGCGTGTGATGCCATATGAAGTGGATATGTCATAAGCATAGAGTGTGTGAAGTCATAGACAGAGTCATTGTGTGATGTCACATATATAGTGAATGTGATATCATACAGAGTAGGTGACCTGTCATATCGTATATAGTGCGTGTTATGTCATGAATAGAGTGCATGTGATGTCATAAATACTAAGGATGCTTGTCATAAAGTGTGGATATGATGTCATGTGCAGTGCATATGATGGCATACATGTGCCACCTGGGAACTCTTACATAGTTGGTGTGATATCGTCGACAAAGTGGGTTTGATGACATACAGTGGATGTGATGGCAGTTATAACATGTTTTTCAAGACAAATATAGAGCTTGTGTAGTCATAGACACAGAGTGGATGAGATCATATACGGTGGATATGATGTCATAAAAACATTGTGGTGCCATGACAGATAAACAATGGTATGATGACATCAAGAGTGGACTTGTTGTCATATAAAAGTGTCTATCATGTTATACATGCAGTGTGTGTGATTTCACACGTACATAGGGTCTAATACAATCATTCAAGTGAGTGTGATTTCACCGATATAGTATGTGTGATGTCGGATAAAAAGTGGTTGTGTTGTCATTCATACACAATGTGAGATGTCATATATACTGAGTATGATGTCAAAAACATAGTAGGTGTCTTGTCACAGTTGCAGTGGCTGTGATGTCACAAGTATATTGTATGTGATGTCATAAACAGTGGATATGATGTTTTGAATAGAGTGGATGGGATGTCATGAATACAGTCTTGTGATGTCATAAAGAGTGGGTGTGATATCACATAGAATTCATGATGTCATATATATAGTGGGTTTGAGGTCAAACATATTGCAGGTGTGGTATAAGCAGTACACTGTAAGTAATGACGCAGCTACAGTGGATGTGATGATGTCAGATATACTGTGTGTGATGACATGAATACAGAGGGTGTGATGTCATAGAGCGGTGTGACGTCATACAGAATGAATGTGATGTCATGTGTAGTTCATATGATGTCATGCATATGGCGGCTGTGATATCATACAAACAATGGGGCATATATCATCGATAATCTCGGTGTGATGACACACATTCTGTGGATGTGCTGTCAGATATAATGGCTGTGATGTGAGACAGAGTAGCTTTGATGTCATGAACAGAGTGTTGTGGTGTCATAAAGCCTGGGTGTGATGTCGTATATAGTGCATAATGTGCCATGCCTATAGTATGTGTGACATAATACATACACTTTGTGTTATATCACTGATACGGCGGGTGTGGCCGCAGAAATACAGACACGGATGGTGTGATGTCAGATATACTGTTTGTATCGTCTCAACACAGTGTTTTTGACGTCAAATTTATTGGATAGGGATTCACAAACCCAGTGGCTGTGACGTTACATATAAAGTGGTTGTGATGTCAGAGGTATAGGGGATGAGATGTCCTAAACCGTACATGTGATGTCGCATATAGGAGATCTGATGTCATGAATGTAGTGGCTGTGATGTCTTAAATGCTGAGGATTGATGTCATAAAGTGTGAATGTGATGTCATGTAGAGTGTGTATGATGTGTCATATGTATGCCAAGGGTGATGATTTCCATACTTGCTGTGATGTCATCGATACAGAGTGTGTGACGACACAGATCCAGTGGCGGTGATGTCAAATGTAGTGGGTGAGATGTCAGGTATAGTCGGTGTGGTGTCATGAAAGCAGTATGGGTGATATCATATATATTGGATATGATGTCATCAATATACTGGGTGTGATGTCACACATTTAGGTGTCTGATGTCATAAAGAGTTCATGTGACGTCATGCATACTGAATATGATGTCCTACATAGAGTGTGTGTGATGTCATACAGAGAGTGTGTGTGGTATAATTGATACACTGGGTTTGATGACACAGATACCGTGGAGGAAGTTTCAGATGTAGTGGGTGAGAGGGCAGATATAACGATTGCGTTGTCTTGTGTGCGTGGTCATATATAGTGTGTGTGAAGTCATGAATGCAGTGGATGTAATGTGATGACTACAATGGTGTGCATTCATAAAGAGTGGATGTGACAATATGTATAATGCATAAGATGTCATACATAAATTTTGTGTGATGTCATACAAAAAGTTGGTAGAGGTCATCAATAGGGTGGATTCAATGTCAGATATAGTGGGAGTGATGTCATGAGTGCAGTGCATGTGATGTCATATATAATCGGTGATGTCATTAAATGTGGAGGCGATGCCTTGTGGAATGTATATGATGGTATACGTGTAGTGGGTGTGAGGTCATACATACAAAGGATGTGATATCATCGAAAGAGTGGGTGTGATGACACAGACACAGTGTCTGTGATGTTAATAATATAGTGAATCTGATGTCGTATACAACGAATATGATGTGTCGTCTTACATAGGAAAGAGATCTCATAAATACAGTTGGTGTGATAACCTCAATACAGTGGATGTGATGACCCAGATACCGTGGAAACGATGTCAAATAGAATGGTTGTGATGTCGTAGAAAAACGGTGGTTTGATATCATAAACTGAGGATGTGATGTCTTGTATGGTGAAAAAGTTGCCATACATATGCCGAGTGTGATGTCATGCAAAGAGTGGACGTGATATCAGTGGAGAGATTGAGATGGCAAAAAAAAAGTGGGGGCAATGTCTAGTACAGTGGGTGTGATGTCATGCCTGAAGTGGATGTGGCAGCATAAATTCTGTGGTTTGGTGTGATAGAGTGGATATGGTGTCATCTGAAGTGCAAATGATGTCATATATATGCCGAGTGTGTGGTATCAACCACACACAGTGTTGTATGTCATACATTGTGGATTTGATGTCATAAATAGAGTGGATAGGATGTCAGACGTATACTGGCTGTGATATGATACATAGAGTGGCTGTGATATCATGGTAGAGAGTGGGTGTGATAACACAAATACACTGCAAATGAGGTCAGATATAGTGGATGTGATGTCTGGTATAGTGGACTTGATGTCATAAATAAAGAGGTGTGAGGTCAAAAAGAGTGGATGTGATGTCGTATGTAGTACATATGATGTCATACATATAGTGGCTGTGATGTCATACATACACTGGGTTAGATAAAATTGGTACATTGCGTGTGTTGACACAGATACAATGCGTGTGATGTCAGACATAGTGGCTGTGAAGTTACACAATGGTTGTGTTGTTATAACACTGCGTGTGATGCCATATGAAGTGGATATGTCATAAGCATAGAGTGTGTGAAGTCATAGACAGAGTCATTGTGTGATGTCACATATATAGTGAATGTGATATCATACAGAGTAGGTGACCTGTCATATCGTATATAGTGCGTGTTATGTCATGAATAGAGTGCATGTGATGTCATAAATACTAAGGATGCTTGTCATAAAGTGTGGATATGATGTCATGTGCAGTGCATATGATGGCATACATGTGCCACCTGGGAACTCTTACATAGTTGGTGTGATATCGTCGACAAAGTGGGTTTGATGACATACAGTGGATGTGATGGCAGTTATAACATGTTTCAAGACAAATATAGAGCTTGTGTAGTCATAGACACAGAGTGGATGAGATCATATACGGTGGATATGATGTCATAAACATTGTGGGTGCCATGACAGATAAACAATGGTATGATGACATCAAGAGTGGACTTGTTGTCATATAAAGTGTCTATCATGTTATACATGCAGTGTGTGTGATTTCACACGTACATAGGGTCTAATACAATCATTCAAGTGAGTGTTTTTTCACCGATATAGTATGTGTGATGTCGGATAAAGTGGTTGTGTTGTCATTCATACACAATGTGAGATGTCATATATACTGAGTATGATGTCAAAAACATAGTAGGTGTCTTGTCACAGTTGCAGTGGCTGTGATGTCACAAGTATATTTATGTGATGTCATAAACAGTGGATATGATGTTTTGAATAGAGTGGATGGGATGTCATGAATACAGTCTTGTGATGTCATAAAGAGTGGGTGTGATATCACATAGAATTCACCATGATGTCATATATATATGGGGGTTGAGGTCAAACATATTGCAGGTGTGGTATAAGCAGTACACTGTAAGTAATGACGCAGCTACAGTGGATGTGATGTCAGATATACTGTGTGTGATGACATGAATACAGAGGGTGTGATGTCATAGAGCGGTGTGTGACGTCATACAGAATGAATGTGATGTCATGTGTAGTTCATATGATGTCATGCATGCATATGGCGGCTGTGATATCATACAAACAATGGGGCATATATCATCGATAATCTCGGTGTGATGACACACATTCTGTGGATGTGCTGTCAGATATAATGGCTGTGATGTGAGACAGAGTAGCTTTGATGTCATGAACAGAGTGTTGTGGTGTCATAAAGCCTGGGTGTGATGTCGTATATATAGTGCATAATGTGCCATGCCTATAGTATGTGTGACATAATACATACACTTTGTGTTATATCACTGATACGGCGGGTGTGGCCGCAGAAATACAGACACGGATGGTGTGATGTCAGATATACTGTTTGTATCGTCTCAACACAGTGTTTTTGACGTCAAATTTATTGGATAGGGATTCACAAACCCAGTGGCTGTGACGTTACATATAAAGTGGTTGTGATGTCAGAGGTATAGGGGATGAGATGTCCTAAACCGTACATGTGATGTCGCATATAGGAGATCTGATGTCATGAATGTAGTGGCTGTGATGTCTTAAATGCTGAGGATTGATGTCATAAAGTGTGAATGTGATGTCATGTAGAGTGTGTATGATGTCATATGTATGCCAAGGGTGATGATTTCCATACTTGCTGTGATGTCATCGATACAGAGTGTGTGACGACACAGATCCAGTGGCGGTGATGTCAAATGTAGTGGGTGAGATGTCAGGTATAGTCAGGTATAGTCGTGTGTGGTGTCATGAAAGCAGTATGGGTGATATCATATATATTGGATATGATGTCATCAATATACTGGGTGTGATGTCACACATTTAGGTGTCTGATGTCATAAAGAGTTCATGTGACGTCATGCATACTGAATATGATGTCCTACATAGAGTGTGTGTGATGTCATACAGAGAGTGTGTGTGGTATAATTGATACACTGGGTTTGATGACACAGATACCGTGGAGGAAGTTTCAGATGTAGTGGGTGAGAGGGGGCAGATATAACGATTGCGTTGTCTTGTGTGCGTGGTCATATATATAGTGTGTGTGAAGTCATGAATGCAGTGGATGTAATGTGATGACTACAATGGTGTGCATTCATAAAGAGTGGATGTGACAATATGTATAATGCATAAGATGTCATACATAAATTTTTGTGATGTGATGTCATACAAAGAGTTGGTAGAGGTCATCAATAGGGTGGATTCAATGTCAGATATAGTGGGAGTGATGTCATGAGTGCAGTGCAGTGCATGCATGTGATGTCATATATAATCGGTGATGTCATTAAATGTGGAGGCGATGCCTTGTGGAATGTATATGATGGTATACGTGTAGTGGGTGTGGGTCATACATACAAAGGATGTGATATCATCGAAAGAGTGGGTGTGATGACACAGACACAGTGTCTGTGATGTTAATAATATAGTGAATCTGATGTCGTATACAACGAATATGATGTCGTCTTACATAGGGCAAGAGATCTCATAAATACAGTTGGTGTGATAACCTCAATACAGTGGATGTGATGACCCAGATACCGTGGAAACGATGTCAAATAGAATGGTTGTGATGTCGTAGAAACGGTGGTTTGATATCATAAACTGAGGATGTGATGTCTTGTATGGTGAAAAAGTTGCCATACATATGCCGAGTGTGATGTCATGCAAAGAGTGGACGTGATATCAGTGGAGAGATTGAGATGGCAAAAAAAAAAGTGGGGGGGGCAATGTCTAGTACAGTGGGTGTGATGTCATGCATGAAAGTGGATGTGGCAGCATAAATTCTGTGGTTTGGTGTGATAGAGTGGATATGGTGTCATCTGAAGTGCAAATGATGTCATATATATGCCGAGTGTGGTATCAACCACACACAGTGTTGTATGTCATACATTGTGGATTTGATGTCATAAATAGAGTGGATAGGATGTCAGACGTATACTGGCTGTGATATGATACATAGAGTGGCTGTGATATCATGGGTAGAGTGGGTGTGATAACACAAATACACTGCAAATGAGGTCAGATATAGTGGATGTGATGTCTGGTATAGTGGACTTGATGTCATAAATAAAGAGGTGTGAGGTCAAAAAGAGTGGATGTGATGTCGTATGTAGTACATATGATGTCATACATATAGTGGCTGTGATGTCATACATACACTGGGTTAGATAAAATTGGTACATTGCGTGTGTTGACACAGATACAATGCGTGTGATGTCAGACATAGTGGCTGTGAAGTTACACAATGGTTGTGTTGTTATAACACTGCGTGTGATGCCATATGAAGTGGATATGTCATAAGCATAGAGTGTGTGAAGTCATAGACAGAGTCATTGTGTGATGTCACATATATAGTGAATGTGATATCATACAGAGTAGGTGACCTGTCATATCGTATATAGTGCGTGTTATGTCATGAATAGAGTGCATGTGATGTCATAAATCCTAAGGATGCTTGTCATAAAGTGTGGATATGATGTCATGTGCAGTGCATATGATGGCATACATGTGCCACCTGGGAACTCTTACATAGTTGGTGTGATATCGTCGACAAAGTGGGTTTGATGACATACAGTGGATGTGATGGCAGTTATAACATGTTTCAAGACAAATATAGAGCTTGTGTAGTCATAGACACAGAGTGGATGAGATCATATACGGTGGATATGATGTCATAAACATTGTGGGTGCCATGACAGATAAACAATGGTATGATGACATCAAGAGTGGACTTGTTGTCATATAAAGTGTCTATCATGTTATACATGCAGTGTGTGTGATTTCACACGTACATAGGGTCTAATACAATCATTCAAGTGAGTGTGATTTCACCGATATAGTATGTGTGATGTCGGATAAAGTGGTTGTGTTGTCATTCATACACAATGTGAGATGTCATATATACTGAGTATGATGTCAAAAAAACATAGTAGGTGTCTTGTCACAGTTGCAGTGGCTGTGATGTCACAAGTATATTGTATGTGATGTCATAAACAGTGGATATGATGTTTTGAATAGAGTGGATGGGATGTCATGAATACAGTCTTGTGATGTCATAAAGAGTGGGTGTGATATCACATAGAATTCCCATGATGTCATATATATATAGGGTTTGGGTTTGGTCAAACATATTGCAGGTGTGGTATAAGCAGTACACTGTAAGTAATGACGCAGCTACAGTGGATGTGATGTCAGATATACTGTGTGTGATGACATGAATACAGAGGGTGTGATGTGTCATAGAGCGTGTGACGTCATACAGAATGAATGTGTGATGTCATGTGTAGTTCATATGATGTCATGCATATGGCGGCTGTGATATCATACAAACAATGGGGCATATATCATCGATAATCTCGGTGTGATGACACACATTCTGTGGATGTGCTGTCAGATATAATGGCTGTGATGTGAGACAGAGTAGCTTTGATGTCATGAACAGAGTGTTGTGGTGTCATAAAGCCTGGGTGTGATGTCGTATATAGTGCATAATGTGCCATGCCTATAGTATGTGTGACATAATACATACACTTTGTGTTATATATCAGATACGGCGGGTGTGGCCGCAGAAATACAGACCAGGATGGTGTGATGTCAGATATACTGTTTGTATCGTCTCAACACAGTGTTTTTGACGTCAAATTTATTGGATAGGGATTCACAAACCCAGTGGCTGTGACGTTACATATAAAGTGGTTGTGATGTCAGAGGTATAGGGGATGAGATGTCCTAAACCGTACATGTGATGTCGCATATAGGAGATCTGATGTCATGAAGTAGTGGCTGTGATGTCTTAAATGCTGAGGATTGATGTCATAAAGTGTGAATGTGATGTCATGTAGAGTGTGTATGATGTCATATGTATGCCAAGGGTGATGATTTCCATACTTGCTGTGATGTCATCGATACAGAGTGTGTGACGACACAGATCCAGTGGCGGTGATGTCAAATGTAGTGGGTGAGATGTCAGGTATAGTCGGTGTGGTGTCATGAAAGCAGTATGGGTGATATCATATATATTGGATATGATGTCATCAATATACTGGGTGTGATGTCACACATTTTAGGTGTCTGATGTCATAAAGAGTTCATGTGACGTCATGCATACTGAATATGATGTCCTACATAGAGTGTGTGTGATGTCATACAGAGAGTGTGTGTGGTATAATTGATACACTGGGTTTGATGACACAGATACCGTGGAGGAAGTTTCAGATGTAGTGGGTGAGAGGGCAGATATAACGATTGCGTTGTCTTGTGTGCGTGTCATATATAGTGTGTGTGAAGTCATGAATGCAGTGGATGTAATGTGATGACTACAATGGTGTGCATTCATAAAGAGTGGATGTGACTATGTATAATGCATAAGATGTCATACATAAATTTTGTGTGATGTCATACAAAGAGTTGGTAGAGGTCATCAATAGGGTGGATTCAATGTCAGATATAGTGGGAGTGATGTCATGAGTGCAGTGCATGTGATGTCATATATAATCGGTGATGTCATTAAATGTGGAGGCGATGCCTTGTGGAATGTATATGATGGTATACGTGTAGTGGGTGGGTGGTCATACATACAAAGGATGTGATATCATCGAAAGAGTGGGTGTGATGACACAGACACAGTGTCTGTGATGTTAATAATATAGTGAATCTGATGTCGTATACAACGAATATGATGTCGTCTTACATAGGGCAAGAGATCTCATAAATACAGTTGGTGTGATAACCTCAATACAGTGGATGTGATGACCCAGATACCGTGGAAACGATGTCAAATAGAATGGTTGTGATGTCGTAGAAACGGTGGTTTGATATCATAAACTGAGGATGTGATGTCTTGTATGGTGAAAAAGTTGCCATACATATGCCGAGTGTGATGTCATGCAAAGAGTGGACGTGATATCAGTGGAGAGATTGAGATGGCAAAAAAAAAAAGTGGGGGCAATGTCTAGTACAGTGGGTGTGATGTCATGCCTGAAGTGGATGTGGCAGCATAAATTCTGTGGTTTGGTGTGATAGAGTGGATATGGTGTCATCTGAAGTGCAAATGATGTCATATATATGCCGAGTGTGGTATCAACCACACACAGTGTTGTATGTCATACATTGTGGATTTGATGTCATAAATAGAGTGGATAGGATGTCAGACGTATACTGGCTGTGATATGATACATAGAGTGGCTGTGATATCATGGGTAGAGTGGGTGTGATAACACAAATACACTGCAAATGAGGTCAGATATAGTGGATGTGATGTCTGTCTGGTATAGTGGACTTGATGTCATAAATAAAGAGGTGTGAGGTCAAAAAGAGTGGATGTGATGTCGTATGTAGTACATATGATGTCATACATATAGTGGCTGTGATGTCATACATACACTGGGTTAGATAAAATTGGTACATTGCGTGTGTTGACACAGATACAATGCGTGTGATGTCAGACATAGTGGCTGTGAAGTTACACAATGGTTGTGTTGTTATAACACACTGCGTGTGATGCCATATGAAGTGGATATGTCATAAGCATAGAGTGTGTGAAGTCATAGACAGAGTCATTGTGTGATGTCACATATATAGTGAATGAATGTGATATCATACAGAGTAGGTGACCTGTCATATCGTATATAGTGCGTGTTATGTCATGAATAGAGTGCATGTGATGTCATAAATACTAAGGATGCTTGTCATAAAGTGTGGATATGATGTCATGTGCAGTGCATATGATGGCATACATGTGCCACCTGGGAACTCTTACATAGTTGGTGTGATATCGTCGGCAAAGTGGGTTTGATGACATACAGTGGATGTGATGGCAGTTATAACATGTTTCAAGACAAATATAGAGCTTGTGTAGTCATAGACACAGAGTGGATGAGATCATATACGGTGGATATGATGTCATAAACATTGTGGGTGCCATGACAGATAAACAATGGTATGATGACATCAAGAGTGGACTTGTTGTCATATAAAGTGTCTATCATGTTATACATGCAGTGTGTGTGATTTCACACGTACATAGGGTCTAATACAATCATTCAAGTGAGTGTGATTTCACCGATATAGTATGTGTGATGTCGGATAAAGTGGTTGTGTTGTCATTCATACACAATGTGAGATGTCATATATACTGAGTATGATGTCAAAAACATAGTAGGTGTCTTGTCACAGTTGCAGTGGCTGTGATGTCACAAGTATATTGTATGTGATGTCATAAACAGTGGATATGATGTTTTGAATAGAGTGGATGGGATGTCATGAATACAGTCTTGTGATGTCATAAAGAGTGGGTGTGATATCACATAGAATTCCCATGATGTCATATATATAGTGGGTTTGAGGTCAAACATATTGCAGGTGTGGTATAAGCAGTACACTGTAAGTAATGACGCAGCTACAGTGGATGTGATGTCAGATATACTGTGTGTGATGACATGAATACAGAGGGTGTGATGTCATAGAGCGGTGTGACGTCATACAGAATGAATGTGATGTCATGTGTAGTTCATATGATGTCATGCATATGGCGGCTGTGATATCATACAAACAATGGGGCATATATCATCGATAATCTCGGTGTGATGACACACATTCTGTGGATGTGCTGTCAGATATAATGGCTGTGATGTGAGACAGAGTAGCTTTGATGTCATGAACAGAGTGTTGTGGTGTCATAAAGCCTGGGTGTGATGTCGTATATAGTGCATAATGTGCCATGCCTATAGTATGTGTGACATAATACATACACTTTGTGTTATATCACTGATACGGCGGGTGTGCCGCAGGAAATACAGACACGGATGGTGTGATGTCAGATATACTGTTTGTATCGTCTCAACACAGTGTTTTTGACGTCAAATTTATTGGATAGGGATTCACAAACCCAGTGGCTGTGACGTTACATATAAAGTGGTTGTGATGTCAGAGGTATAGGGGGGGGGGGGGGGGGGGGGGGGGTGGGGTGGGGGGGGGGGGGGTGGGGGGGGGGGGGGGGGGGGGGGGGGGTGGGGGGGGGGGGGGGGGGGGGGGGTTGGGGGGGGGGGGTGGGGGGGGGGGGGGGGTGGGGGGTTTGGTTG
>JAJLRB010000282.1:15000-36895 GCA_020976825.1 Odocoileus hemionus
CCCCCCCCCCCCCCCCACCCCCCCCCCCCCCCCCCCCCCCCCCCCCCCCCCCCCCCCCCCCCCCCCCACCCCCCCCCCCCCCCCCCCCCCCCCCCCCCCCCCCCCCCCCCCCCCCCCCCCCCCCCCCCCCCCCCCCCCCCCCCCCCCCCCCCCCCCCCCCCCCCCCCCCCCCCCCCCCCCCCCCCCCCCCCCCCCCCCCCCCCCCCCCCCCCCCCCCCCCCCCCCCCCCCCCCCCCCCCCCCCCCCCCCCCCCCCCCCCCCCCCCCCCCCCCCCCCCCCCCCCCCCCCCCCCCCCCCCCCCCCCCCCCCCCCCCCCCCCCCCCCCCCCCCCCCCCCCCCCCCCCCCCCCCCCCCCCCCCCCCCCCCCCCCCCCCCCCCCCCCCCCCCCCCCCCCCCCCCCCCCCCCCCCCCCCCCCCCCCCCCCCCCCCCCCCCCCCCCCCCCCCCCCCCCCCCCCCCCCCCCCCCCCCCCCCCCCCCCCCCCCCCCCCCCCCCCCCCCCCCCCCCCCCCCCCCCCCCCCCCCCCCCCCCCCCCCCCCCCCCCCCCCCCCCCCCCCCCCCCCCCCCCCCCCCCCCCCCCCCCCCCCCCCCCCCCCCCCCCCCCCCCCCCCCCCCCCCCCCCCTTCTTGTGATGTCATAAAGAGTGGGTGTGATGTCACATAGAATTCATATGATGTCATACATGTGGTGGGTTTGATATCAAACATATTGCAGGTGTGGTATAAGCAATACACTGTAAGTAATGACGCAGCTACAGTGGATGTGATGTCAGATATACTGTGTGTGATGACATGAATACAGAGGGTGTGATGTCATAGAGCGATGTGACATCATACAGAATGAATGTGATGTCATGTGTAGTTCATATGATGTCATGCATATGGTGGCTGTGTGATATCATACAAACAATGGGGCATATATCATCGATAATCTCGGTGTGATGACACACATTCTGTGGATGTGCTGTCAGATATAATGGCTGTGATGTGAGACAGAGTAGCTTTGATGTCATGAACAGAGTGTTGTGGTGTCATAAAGCCTGGGTGTGATGTCGTATATAGTGCATAATGTGCCATGCCTATAGTATGTGTGATATAATACATACATACACTTGTGTTATATCACTGATACGGCGGGTGTGATTGCAGAAATACAGACACGGATGGATGTGTGATGTCAGATATACTGTTTGTATCGTCTCAACACAGTGTTTTTGACGTCAAATATATTGGATAGGGATTCACAAACCCAGTGGCTGTGACGTTACATATAAAGTGGTTGTGATGTCAGAGGTATAGGGGATGAGATGTCCTAAACCGTACATGTGATGTCGCATATAGGAGATCTGATGTCATGAATGTAGTGGCTGTGATGTCTTAAATGCTGAGGATTGATGTCATAAAGTGTGAATGTGATGTCATGTAGAGTGTGTATGATGTCATATGTATGCCAAGGTGATGATTTCCATACTTTGCTGTGATGTCATCGATACAGAGTGTGTGACGACACAGATCCAGTGGCGGTGATGTCAAATGTAGTGGGTGAGATGTCAGGTATAGTCGGTGTGGTGTCATGAAAGCAGTATGGGTGATATCATATATATTGGATATGATGTCATCAATATACTGGGTGTGATGTCATACATTTAGGTGTCTGATGTCATAAAGAGTTCATGTGACGTCATGCATACTGAATATGATGTCCTACATAGAGTGTGTGTGATGTCATACAGAGAGTGTGTGTGTGGTATAATTGATACACTGGGTTTGATGACACAGATACCGTGGAGGAAGTTTCAGATGTAGTGGGTGAGAGGGGCAGATATAACGATTGCGTTGTCTTGTGTGCGTGGTCATATATAGTGTGTGTGAAGTCATGAATGCAGTGGATGTAATGTGATGACTACAATGGTGTGCATTCATAAAGAGTGGATGTGACAATATGTATAATGCATAAGATGTCATACATAAATTTGTGTGATGTCATCATACAAAGAGTTGGTAGAGGTCATCAATAGGGTGGATTCAATGTCAGATATAGTGGGAGTGATGTCATGAGTGCAGTGCATGTGATGTCATATATAATCTGTGATGTCATTAAATGTGGAGGCGATGCCTTGTGGAATGTATATGATGGTATACGTGTAGTGGGTGTGAGGTCATACATACAAAGGATGTGATATCATCGAAAGAGTGGGTGTGATGACACAGACACAGTGTCTGTGATGTTAATAATATAGTGAATCTGATGTCGTATACAACGATATGATGTCGTCTTACATAGGGCAAGAGATCTCATAAATACAGTTGGTGTGATAACCTCAATACAGTGGATGTGATGACCCAGATACCGTGGAAACGATGTCAAATAGAATGGTTGTGATGTCGTAGAAAAACGGTGGTTTGATATCATAAACTGAGGATGTGATGTCTTGTATGGTGAAAAAGTTGCCATACATATGCCGAGTGTGATGATGTCAAAAGAGTGGACGTGATATCAGTGGAGAGATTGAGATGGCAAAAAAAAAAAACAGTGGGGGCAATGTCTAGTACAGTGGGTGTGATGTCATGCCTGAAGTGGATGTGGCAGCATAAATTCTGTGGTTTGGTGTGATAGAGTGGATATGGTGTCATCTGAAGTGCAAATGATGTCATATATATGCCGAGTGTGGTATCAACCACACACAGTGTTGTATGTCATACATTGTGGATTTGATGTCATAAATAGAGTGGATAGGATGTCAGACGTATACTGGCTGTGATATGATACATAGAGTGGCTGTGATATCATGGGTAGAGTGGGTGTGATAACACAAATACACTGGAAATGAGGTCAGATATAGTGGATGTGATGTCTGGTATAGTGGACTTGATGTCATAAATAAAGAGGTGTGAGGTCAAAAAGAGTGGATGTGATGTCGTATGTAGTACATATGATGTCATACATATAGTGGCTGTGATGTCATACATACACTGGGTTAGATAAATTGGTACATTGGTACATTGCGTGTGTTGACACAGATACAATGCGTGTGATGTCAGACATAGTGGCTGTGAAGTTACACAATGGTTGTGTTGTTATAACACTGCGTGTGATGCCATATGAAGTGGATATGTCATAAGCATAGAGTGTGTGAAGTCATAGACAGAGTCATTGTGTGATGTCACATATATAGTGAATGTGATATCATACAGAGTAGGTGACCTGTCATATCGTATATAGTGCGTGTTATGTCATGAATAGAGTGCATGTGATGTCATAAATACTAAGGATGCTTGTCATAAAGTGTGGATATGATGTCATGTGCAGTGCATATGATGGCATACATGTGCCACCTGGGAACTCTTACATAGTTGGTGTGATATCGTCGACAAAGTGGGTTTGATGACATACAGTGGATGTGATGGCAGTTATAACATGTTTCAAGACAAATATAGAGCTTGTGTAGTCATAGACACAGAGTGGATGAGATCATATACGGTGGATGATGTCATAAACATTGTGGGTGCCATGACAGATAAACAATGGTATGATGACATCAAGAGTGGACTTGTTGTCATATAAAGTGTCTATCATGTTATACATGCAGTGTGTGTGATTTCACACGTACATAGGGTCTAATACAATCATTCAAGTGAGTGTGATTTCACCGATATAGTATGTGTGATGTCGGATAAAGTGGTTGTGTTGTCATTCATACACAATGTGAGATGTCATATATACTGAGTATGATGTCAAAAACATAGTAGGTGTCTTGTCACAGTTGCAGTGGCTGTGATGTCACAAGTATATTGTATGTGATGTCATAAACAGTGGATATGATGTTTTGAATAGAGTGGATGGGATGTCATGAATACAGTCTTGTGATGTCATAAAGAGTGGGTGTGATATCACATAGAATTCATATGATGTCATATATATAGTGGGTTTGAGGTCAAACATATTGCAGGTGTGGTATAAGCAGTACACTGTAAGTAATGACGCAGCTACAGTGGATGTGATGTCAGATATACTGTGTGTGATGACATGAATACAGAGGGTGTGATGTCATAGAGCGGTGTGACGTCATACAGAATGAATGTGATGTCATGTGTAGTTCATATGATGTCATGCATATGGCGGCTGTGATATCATACAAACAATGGGGCATATATCATCGATAATCTCGGTGTGATGACACACATTCTGTGGATGTGCTGTCAGATATAATGGCTGTGATGTGAGACAGAGTAGCTTTGATGTCATGAACAGAGTGTTGTGGTGTCATAAAGCCTGGGTGTGATGTCGTATATAGTGCATAATGTGCCATGCCTATAGTATGTGTGACATAATACATACACTTTGTGTTATATCACTGATACGGCGGGTGTGGCCGCAGAAATACAGACACGGATGGTGTGATGTCAGATATACTGTTTGTATCGTCTCAACACAGTGTGTTTTTGACGTCAAATTTATTGGATAGGGATTCACAAACCCAGTGGCTGTGACGTTACATATAAAGTGGTTGTGATGTCAGAGGTATAGGGGATGAGATGTCCTAAACCGTACATGTGATGTCGCATATAGGAGATCTGATGTCATGAATGTAGTGGCTGTGATGTCTTAAATGCTGAGGATTGATGTCATAAAGTGTGAATGTGATGTCATGTAGAGTGTGTATGATGTCATATGTATGCCAAGGGTGATGATTTCCATACTTGCTGTGATGTCATCGATACAGAGTGTGTGACGACACAGATCCAGTGGCGGTGATGTCAAATGTAGTGGGTGAGATGTCAGGTATAGTCGGTGTGGTGTCATGAAAGCAGTATGGGTGATATCATATATATATGGATATGATGTCATCATCATATATACTGGGTGTGATGTCACACATTTAGGTGTCTGATGTCATAAAGAGTTCATGTGACGTCATGCATACTGAATATGATGTCCTACATAGAGTGTGTGTGATGTCATACAGAGAGTGTGTGTGGTATAATTGATTGATACACTGGGTTTGATGACACAGATACCGTGGAGGAAGTTTCAGATGTAGTGGGTGAGAGGGCAGATATAACGATTGCGTTGTCTTGTGTGCGTGGTCATATATAGTGTGTGTGAAGTCATGAATGCAGTGGATGTAATGTGATGACTACAATGGTGTGCATTCATAAAGAGTGGATGTGACAATATGTATAATGCATAAGATGTCATACATAAATTTTGTGTGATGTCATACAAAGAGTTGGTAGAGGTCATCAATAGGGTGGATTCAATGTCAGATATAGTGGGAGTGATGTCATGAGTGCAGTGCAGTGCATGTGATGTCATATATAATCTGTGATGTCATTAAATGTGGAGGCGATGCCTTGTGGAATGTATATGATGGTATACGTGTAGTGGGTGGGGTGTCATACATACAAAGGATGTGATATCATCGAAAGAGTGGGGTGTGATGACACAGACACAGTGTCTGTGATGTTAATAATATAGTGAATCTGATGTCGTATACAACGAGATATGATGTCGTCTTACATAGGGCAAGAGATCTCATAAATACAGTTGGTGTGATAACCTCAATACAGTGGATGTGATGACCCAGATACCGTGGAAACGATGTCAAATAGAATGGTTGTGATGTCGTAGAAAACGGTGGTTTGATATCATAAACTGAGGATGTGATGTCTTGTATGGTGAAAAAAAAGCCATACATATGCCGAGTGTGATGTCATGCAAAGAGTGGACGTGATATCAGTGGAGAGATTGAGATGGCAAAAAAATGGCAAAAAAAGTGGGGGCAATGTCTAGTACAGTGGGTGTGATGTCATGCCTGAAGTGGATGTGGCAGCATAAATTCTGTGGTTTGGTGTGATAGAGTGGATATGGTGTCATCTGAAGTGCAAATGATGTCATATATATGCCGAGTGTGGTATCAACCACACACAGTGTTGTATGTCATACATTGTGGATTTGATGTCATAAATAGAGTGGATAGGATGTCAGACGTATACTGGCTGTGATTGATACATAGAGTGGCTGTGATATCATGGGTAGAGTGGGTGTGATAACACAAATACACTGGAAATGAGGTCAGATATAGTGGATGTGATGTCTGGTATAGTGGACTTGATGTCATAAATAAAGAGGTGTGAGGTCAAAAAGAGTGGATGTGATGTCGTATGTAGTACATATGATGTCATACATATAGTGGCTGTGATGTCATACATACACTGGGTTAGATAAAATTGGTACATTGCGTGTGTTGACACAGATACAATGCGTGTGATGTCAGACATAGTGGCTGTGAAGTTACACAATGGTTGTGTTGTTATAACACTGCGTGTGATGCCATATGAAGTGGATATGTCATAAGCATAGAGTGTGTGAAGTCATAGACAGAGTCATTGTGTGATGTCACATATATAGTGAATGTGATATCATACAGAGTAGGTGACCTGTCATATCGTATATAGTGCGTGTTATGTCATGAATAGAGTGCATGTGATGTCATAAATACTAAAGGATGCTTGTCATAAAGTGTGGATATGATGTCATGTGCAGTGCATATGATGGCATACATGTGCCACCTGGGAACTCTTACATAGTTGGTGTGATATCGTCGACAAAGTGGGTTTGATGACATACAGTGGATGTGATGGCAGTTATAACATGTTTCAAGACAAATATAGAGCTTGTGTAGTCATAGACACAGAGTGGATGAGATCATATACGGTGGATATGATGTCATAAACATTGTGGGTGCCATGACAGATAAACAATGGTATGATGACATCAAGAGTGGACTTGTTGTCATATAAAGTGTCTATCATGTTATACATGCAGTGTGTGTGATTTCACACGTACATAGGGTCTAATACAATCATTCAAGTGAGTGTGATTTCACCGATATAGTATGTGTGATGTCGGATAAAGTGGTTGTGTTGTCATTCATACACAATGTGAGATGTCATATATATACTGAGTATGATGTCAAAAACAAAGTAGGTGTCTTGTCACAGTTGCAGTGGCTGTGATGTCACAAGTATATTGTATGTGATGTCATAAAACAGTGGATATGATGTTTTGAATAGAGTGGATGGGATGTCATGAATACAGTCTTGTGATGTCATAAAGAGTGGGTGTGATATCACATAGAATTCATATGATGTCATATATATAGTGGGTTTGAGGTCAAACATATTGCAGGTGTGGTATAAGCAGTACACTGTAAGTAATGACGCAGCTACAGTGGATGTGATGTCAGATATACTGTGTGTGATGACATGAATACAGAGGGTGTGATGTCATAGAGCGGTGTGTGACGTCATACAGAATGAATGTGATGTCATGTGTAGTTCATATGATGTCATGCATATGGCGGCTGTGATATCATACAAACAATGGGGCATATATCATCGATAATCTCGGTGTGATGACACACATTCTGTGGATGTGCTGTCAGATATAATGGCTGTGATGTGAGACAGAGTAGCTTTGATGTCATGAACAGAGTGTTGTGGTGTCATATAAACCTGGGTGTGATGTCGTATATAGTGCATAATGTGCCATGCCTATAGTATGTGTGACATAATACATACACTTTGTGTTATATCACTGATACGGCGGGTGTGGCCGCAGAAATACAGACACGGATGGTGTGATGTCAGATATACTGTTTGTATCGTCTCAACACAGTGTTTTTGACGTCAAATTTATTGGATAGGGATTCACAAACCCAGTGGCTGTGACGTTACATATAAAGTGGTTGTGATGTCAGAGGTATAGGGGATGAGATGTCCTAAACCGTACATGTGATGTCGCATATAGGAGATCTGATGTCATGAATGTAGTGGCTGTGATGTCTTAAATGCTGAGGATTGATGTCATAAAGTGTGAATGTGATGTCATGTAGAGTGTGTATGATGTCATATGTATGCCAAGGGTGATGATTTCCATACTTGCTGTGATGTCATCGATACAGAGTGTGTGACGACACAGATCCAGTGGCGGTGATGTCAAATGTAGTGGGTGAGATGTCAGGTATAGTCGGTGTGGTGTCATGAAAGCAGTATGGGTGATATCATATATATATGGATATGATGTCATCAATATACTGGGTGTGATGTCACACATTTAGGTGTCTGATGTCATAAAGAGTTCATGTGACGTCATGCATACTGAATATGATGTCCTACATAGAGTGTGTGTGATGTCATACAGAGAGTGTGTGTGGTATAATTGATACACTGGGTTTGATGACACAGATACCGTGGAGGAAGTTTCAGATGTAGTGGGTGAGAGGGCAGATATAACGATTGCGTTGTCTTGTGTGCGTGGTCATATATAGTGTGTGAAGTCATGAATGCAGTGGATGTAATGTGATGACTACAATGGTGTGCATTCATAAAGAGTGGATGTGACAATATGTATAATGCATAAGATGTCATACATAAATTTTGTGTGATGTCATACAAAGAGTTGGTAGAGGTCATCAATAGGGTGGATTCAATGTCAGATATAGTGGGTGGTGATGTCATGAGTGCAGTGCATGTGATGTCATATATAATCTGTGATGTCATTAAATGTGGAGGCGATGCCTTGTGGAATGTATATGATGGTATACGTGTAGTGGGTGGGAGGTCATACATACAAAGGATGTGATATCATCGAAAGAGTGGGTGTGATGACACAGACACAGTGTCTGTGATGTTAATAATATAGTGAATCTGATGTCGTATACAACGGATATGATGTCGTCTTACATAGGGCAAGAGATCTCATAAATACAGTTGGTGTGATAACCTCAATACAGTGGATGTGATGACCCAGATACCGTGGAAACGATGTCAAATAGAATGGTTGTGATGTCGTAGAAACGGTGGTTTGATATCATAAACTGAGGATGTGATGTCTTGTATGGTGAAAAAGTTGCCATACATATGCCGAGTGTGATGTCATGCAAAGAGTGGACGTGATATCAGTGGAGAGATTGAGATGGCAAAAAAACAGTGGGGGGCAATGTCTAGTACAGGTGTGATGTCATGCCTGAAGTGGATGTGGCAGCATAAATTCTGTGGTTTGGTGTGATAGAGTGGATATGGTGTCATCTGAAGTGCAAATGATGTCATATATATGCCGAGTGTGGTATCAACCACACACAGTGTTGTATGTCATACATTGTGGATTTGATGTCATAAATAGAGTGGATAGGATGTCAGACGTATACTGGCTGTGATATGATACATAGAGTGGCTGTGATATCATGGGTAGAGTGGGTGTGATAACACAAATACACTGGAAATGAGGTCAGATATAGTGGATGTGATGTCTGGTATAGTGGACTTGATGTCATAAATAAAGAGGTGTGAGGTCAAAAAGAGTGGATGTGATGTCGTATGTAGTACATATGATGTCATACATATAGTGGCTGTGATGTCATACATACACTGGGTTAGATAAAATTGGTACATTGCGTGTGTTGACACAGATACAATGCGTGTGATGTCAGACATAGTGGCTGTGAAGTTACACAATGGTTTTGTTGTTATAACACTGCGTGTGATGCCATATGAAGTGGATATGTCATAAGCATAGAGTGTGTGAAGTCATAGACAGAGTCATTGTGTGATGTCACATATATAGTGAATGTGATATCATACAGAGTAGGTGACCTGTCATATCGTATATAGTGCGTGTTATGTCATGAATAGAGTGCATGTGATGTCATAAATACTAAGGATGCTTGTCATAAAGTGTGGATATGATGTCATGTGCAGTGCATATGATGGCATACATGTGCCACCTGGGAACTCTTACATAGTTGGTGTGATATCGTCGACAAAGTGGGTTTGATGACATACAGTGGATGTGATGGCAGTTATAACATGTTTCAAGACAAATATAGAGCTTGTGTAGTCATAGACACAGAGTGGATGAGATCATATACGGTGGATATGATGTCATAAACATTGTGGGTGCCATGACAGATAAAAAATGGTATGATGACATCAAGAGTGGACTTGTTGTCATATATAAAGTGTCTATCATGTTATACATGCAGTGTGTGTGATTTCACACGTACATAGGGTCTAATACAATCATTCAAGTGAGTGTGATTTCACCGATATAGTATGTGTGATGTGTCGGATAAAGTGGTTGTGTTGTCATTCATACACAATGTGAGATGTCATATATACTGAGTATGATGTCAAAAACATAGTAGGTGTCTTGTCACAGTTGCAGTGGCTGTGATGTCACAAGTATATTGTATGTGATGTCATAAACAGTGGATATGATGTTTTGAATAGAGTGGATGGGATGTCATGAATACAGTCTTGTGATGTCATAAAGAGTGGGTGTGATATCACATAGAATTCATGATGTCATATATATAGTGGGTTTGAGGTCAAACATATTGCAGGTGTGGTATAAGCAGTACACTGTAAGTAATGACGCAGCTACAGTGGATGTGATGTCAGATATACTGTGTGTGATGACATGAATACAGAGGGTGTGATGTCATCATAGAGCGGTGTGACGTCATACAGAATGAATGTGATGTCATGTGTAGTTCATATGATGTCATGCATATGGCGGCTGTGATATCATACAAACAATGGGGCATATATCATCGATAATCTCGGTGTGATGACACACATTCTGTGGATGTGCTGTCAGATATAATGGCTGTGATGTGAGACAGAGTAGCTTTGATGTCATGAACAGAGTGTTGTGGTGTCATAAAAGCCTGGGTGTGATGTCGTATATAGTGCATAATGTGCCATGCCTATAGTATGTGTGTGTGACATAATACATACACTTTGTGTTATATCACTGATACGGGGGGTGTGACCGCAGAAATACAGACACGGATGGTGTGATGTCAGATATACTGTTTGTATCGTCTCAACACAGTGTTTTTGACGTCAAATTTATTGGATAGGGATTCACAAACCCAGTGGCTGTGACGTTACATATAAAGTGGTTGTGATGTCAGAGGTATAGGGGATGAGATGTCCTAAACCGTACATGTGATGTCGCATATAGGAGATCTGATGTCATGAATGTAGTGGCTGTGATGTCTTAAATGCTGAGGATTGATGTCATAAAGTGTGAATGTGATGTCATGTAGAGTGTGTATGATGTCATATGTATGCCAAGGGTGATGATTTCCATACTTGCTGTGATGTCATCGATACAGAGTGTGTGACGACACAGATCCAGTGGCGGTGATGTCAAATGTAGTGGGTGAGATGTCAGGTATAGTCGGTGTGTTGTCATGAAAGCAGTATGGGTGATATCATATATATTGGATATGATGTCATCAATATACTGGGTGTGATGTCACACATTTAGGTGTCTGATGTCATAAAGAGTTCATGTGACGTCATGCATACTGAATATGATGTCCTACATAGAGTGTGTGTGATGTCATACAGAGAGTGTGTGTGGTATAATTGATACACTGGGTTTGATGACACAGATACCGTGGAGGAAGTTTCAGATGTAGTGGGTGAGAGAGGGAGGGCAGATATAACGATTGCGTTGTCTTGTGTGCGTGGTCATATATAGTGTGTGTGAAGTCATGAATGCAGTGGATGTAATGTGATGACTACAATGGTGTGCATTCATAAAGAGTGGATGTGACAATATGTATAATGCATAAGATGTCATACATAAATTTTGTGTGATGTCATACAAAGAGTTGGTAGAGGTCATCAATAGGGTGGATTCAATGTCAGATATAGTGGGAGTGATGTCATGAGTGCAGTGCATGTGATGTCATATATAATCTGTGATGTCATTAAATGTGGAGGCGATGCCTTGTGGAATGTATATGATGGTATACGTGTAGTGGGTGGGAGGTCATACATACAAAGGATGTGATATCATCGAAAGAGTGGGTGTGATGACACAGACACAGTGTCTGTGATGTTAATAATATAGTGAATCTGATGTCGTATACAACGATATGATGTCGTCTTACATAGGGCAAGAGATCTCATAAATACAGTTGGTGTGATAACCTCAAACAGTGGATGTGATGACCCAGATACCGTGGAAACGATGTCAAATAGAATGGTTGTGATGTCGTAGAAAAACGGTGGTTTGATATCATAAACTGAGGATGTGATGTCTTGTATGGTGAAAAAGTTGCCATACATATGCCGAGTGTGATGTCATGCAAAGAGTGGACGTGATATCAGTGGAGAGATTGAGATGGCAAAAAAACAGTGGGGGCAATGTCTAGTACAGTGGGTGTGATGTCATGCCTGAAGTGGATGTGGCAGCATAAATTCTGTGGTTTGGTGTGATAGAGTGGATATGATGTCATCTGAAGTGCAAATGATGTCATATATATGCCGAGTGTGGTATCAACCACACACACAGTGTTGTATGTCATACATTGTGGATTTGATGTCATAAATAGAGTGGATAGGATGTCAGACGTATACTGGCTGTGATATGATACATAGAGTGGCTGTGATATCATGGGTAGAGTGGGTGTGATAACACAAATACACTGGAAAATGAGGTCAGATATAGTGGATGTGATGTCTGGTATAGTGGACTTGATGTCATAAATAAAGAGGTGTGAGGTCAAAAAGAGTGGATGTGATGTCGTATGTAGTACATATGATGTCATACATATAGTGGCTGTGATGTCATACATACACTGGGTTAGATAAAATTGGTACATTGCGTGTGTTGACACAGATACAATGCGTGTGATGTCAGACATAGTGGCTGTGAAGTTACACAATGGTTGTGTTGTTATAACACTGCGTGTGATGCCATATGAAGTGGATATGTCATAAGCATAGAGTGTGTGAAGTCATAGACAGAGTCATTGTGTGATGTCACATATATAGTGAATGTGATATCATACAGAGTAGGTGACCTGTCATATCGTATATAGTGCGTGTTATGTCATGAATAGAGTGCATGTGATGTCATAAATACTAAGGATGCTTGTCATAAAGTGTGGATATGATGTCATGTGCAGTGCATATGATGGCATACATACATGTGCCACCTGGGAACTGGGAACTCTTACATAGTTGGTGTGATATCGTCGACAAAGTGGGTTTGATGACATACAGTGGATGTGATGTGATGGCAGTTATAACATGTTTCAAGACAAATATAGAGCTTGTGTAGTCATAGACACAGAGTGGATGAGATCATATACGGTGGATATGATGTCATAAACATTGTGGGTGCCATGACAGATAAACAATGGTATGATGACATCAAGAGTGGACTTGTTGTCATATAAAGTGTCTATCATGTTATACATGCAGTGTGTGTGATTTCACACGTACATAGGGTCTAATACAATCATTCAAGTGAGTGTGATTTCACCGATATAGTATGTGTGATGTCGGATAAAGTGGTTGTGTTGTCATTCATACACAATGTGAGATGTCATATATACTGAGTATGATGTCAAAAACATAGTAGGTGTCTTGTCACAGTTGCAGTGGCTGTGATGTCACAAGTATATTGTATGTGATGTCATAAACAGTGGATATGATGTTTAATAGAGTGGATGGGATGTCATGAATACAGTCTTGTGATGTCATAAAGAGTGGGTGTGATATCACATAGAATTCATATGATGTCATATATATAGTGGGTTTGAGGTCAAACATATTGCAGGTGTGGTATAAGCAGTACACTGTAAGTAATGACGCAGCTACAGTGGATGTGATGTCAGATATACTGTGTGTGATGACATGAATACAGAGGGTGTGATGTCATAGAGCGGTGTGACGTCATACAGAATGAATGTGATGTCATGTGTAGTTCATATGATGTCATGCATATGGCGGCTGTGATATCATACAAACAATGGGGCATATATCATCGATAATCTCGGTGTGATGACACACATTCTGTGGATGTGCTGTCAGATATAATGGCTGTGATGTGAGACAGAGTAGCTTTGATGTCATGAACAGAGTGTTGTGGTGTCATAAAGCCTGGGTGTGATGTCGTATATAGTGCATAATGTGCCATGCCTATAGTATGTGTGACATATACATACACTTTGTGTTATATCACTGATACGGTGGGTGTGACCGCAGAAATACAGACACGGATGGTGTGATGTCAGATATACTGTTTGTATCGTCTCAACACAGTGTTTTTGACGTCAAATTTATTGGATAGGGATTCACAAACCCAGTGGCTGTGACGTTACATATAAAGTGGTTGTGATGTCAGAGGTATAGGGGATGAGATGTCCTAAACCGTACATGTGATGTCGCATATAGGAGATCTGATGTCATGAATGTAGTGGCTGTGATGTCTTAAATGCTGAGGATTGATGTCATAAAGTGTGAATGTGATGTCATGTAGAGTGTGTATGATGTCATATGTATGCCAAGGGTGATGATTTCCATACTTGCTGTGATGTCATCGATACAGAGTGTGTGACGACACAGATCCAGTGGCGGTGATGTCAAATGTAGTGGGTGAGATGTCAGGTATAGTCGGTGTGGTGTGTGTCATGAAAGCAGTATGGGTGATATCATATATATTGGATATGATGTCATCAATATACTGGGTGTGATGTCACACATTTAGGTGTCTGATGTCATAAAGAGTTCATGTGACGTCATGCATACTGAATATGATGTCCTACATAGAGTGTGTGTGATGTCATACAGAGAGTGTGTGTGGTATAATTGATACACTGGGTTTGATGACACAGAGATACCGTGGAGGAAGTTTCAGATGTAGTGGGTGAGAGGGCAGATATAACGATTGCGTTGTCTTGTGTGCGTGGTCATATATAGTGTGTGTGAAGTCATGAATGCAGTGGATGTAATGTGATGACTACAATGGTGTGCATTCATAAAGAGTGGATGTGACAATATGTATAATGCATAAGATGTCATACATAAATTTTGTGTGATGTCATACAAAGAGTTGGTAGAGGTCATCAATAGGGTGGATTCAATGTCAGATATAGTGGGAGTGATGTCATGAGTGCAGTGCATGTGATGTCATATATAATCGGTGATGTCATTAAATGTGGAGGCGATGCCTTGTGGAATGTATATGATGGTATACGTGTAGTGGGTGTGGGAGGTCATACATACAAAGGATGTGATATCATCGAAAGAGTGGGTGTGATGACACAGACACAGTGTCTGTGTGATGTTAATAATATAGTGAATCTGATGTCGTATACAACGATATGATGTCGTCTTACATAGCAAGAGATCTCATAAATACAGTTGGTGTGATAACCTCAATACAGTGGATGTGATGACCCAGATACCGTGGAAACGATGTCAAATAGAATGGTTGTGATGTCGTAGAAACGGTGGTTTGATATCATAAACTGAGGATGTGATGTCTTGTATGGTGAAAAAGTTGCCATACATATGCCGAGTGTGATGTCATGCAAAGAGTGGACGTGATATCAGTGGAGAGATTGAGATGGGGGCAATGTCTAGTACAGTGGGTGTGATGTCATGCCTGAAGTGGATGTGGCAGCAGCATAAATTCTGTGGTTTGGTGTGATAGAGTGGATATGGTGTCATCTGAAGTGCAAATGATGTCATATATATGCCGAGTGTGGTATCAACCACACACAGTGTTGTATGTCATACATTGTGGATTTGATGTCATAAATAGAGTGGATAGGATGTCAGACGTATACTGGCTGTGATATGATACATAGAGTGGCTGTGATATCATGGGTAGAGTGGGTGTGATAACACAAATACACTGCAAATGAGGTCAGATATAGTGGATGTGATGTCTGGTATAGTGGACTTGATGTCATAAATAAAGAGGTGTGAGGTCAAAAAGAGTGGATGTGATGTCGTATGTAGTACATATGATGTCATACATATAGTGGCTGTGATGTCATACATACACTGGGTTAGATAAAATTGGTACATTGCGTGTGTTGACACAGATACAATGCGTGTGATGTCAGACATAGTGGCTGTGAAGTTACACAATGGTTGTGTTGTTATAACACTGCGTGTGATGCCATATGAAGTGGATATGTCATAAGCATAGAGTGTGTGAAGTCATAGACAGAGTCATTGTGTGATGTCACATATATAGTGAATGTGATATCATACAGAGTAGGTGACCTGTCATATCGTATATAGTGCGTGTTATGTCATGAATAGAGTGCATGTGATGTCATAATATACTAAGGATACGGTGGATATGATGTCATAAACATTGTGGGTGCCATGACAGATAAACAATGGTATGATGACATCAAGAGTGGACTTGTTGTCATATAAAGTGTCTATCATGTTATACATGCAGTGTGTGTGATTTCACACGTACATAGGGTCTAATACAATCATTCAAGTGAGTGTGATTTCACGACATATAGTATGTGTGATGTCGGATAAAGTGGTTGTGTTGTCATTCATACACAATGTGAGATGTCATATATACTGAGTATGATGTCAAAAACATAGTAGGTGTCTTGTCACAGTTGCAGTGGCTGTGATGTCACAAGTATATTGTATGTGATGTCATAAACAGTGGATATGATGTTTGAATAGAGTGGATGGGATGTCATGAATACAGTCTTGTGATGTCATAAAGAGTGGGTGTGATATCACATAGAATTCACATGATGTCATATATATAGTGGGTTTGAGGTCAAACATATTGCAGGTGTGGTATAAGCAGTACACTGTAAGTAATGACGCAGCTACAGTGGATGTGATCTGTGTGTGATGACATGAATACAGAGGGTGTGATGTCATAGAGCGGTGTGACGTCATACAGAATGAATGTGATGTCATGTGTAGTTCATATGATGTCATGCATATGGCGGCTGTGATATCATGCAAACAATGGGGCATATATCATCGATAATCTCGGTGTGATGACACACATTCTGTGGATGTGCTGTCAGATATAATGGCTGTGATGATGTGAGACAGAGTAGCTTTGATGTCATGAACAGAGTGTTGTGGTGTCATAAAGCCTGGGTGTGATGTCGTATATAGTGCATAATGTGCCATGCCTATAGTATGTGTGACATAATACATACACTTTGTGTTATATCACTGATACGGTGGTGTGACCGCAGAAATACAGACAACGGATGGTGTGATGTCAGATATATACTGTTTGTATCGTCTCAACACAGTGTTTTTGACGTCAAATTTATTGGATAGGGATTCACAAACCAGTGGCTGTGACGTTACATATAAAGTGGTTGTGCTGTCAGAGGTATAGGGGATGAGATGTCCTAAACCGTACATGTGATGATAGGAGATCTGATGTCATGAATGTAGTGGCTGTGATATCTTAAATGCTGAGGATTGATGTCATAAAGTGTGAATGTGATGTCATGTAGAATGTGTATGATGTTGTCATATGTATGCCAAGGGTGATGATTTCCATACTTGCTGTGATGTCATCGATACAGAGTGTGTGACGACACAGATCCAAGTGGCCGGTGATGTCAATTGTAGTGGGTGAGATGTCAGGTATTCTAGTCGGTGTGGTGTCATGAAAGCAGTATGGGTGATATCATATATATTGGATATGATACATCATCAATTATACTGGTGTGATTTCATTTGACATTTAGGTGTCTGATGTCATAAAAGAGTTCATGTGACGTCATGCATACTGAATATGATGTCCTACATAGAGTGTGTTTGATGTCATTACAGAGAGTGTGTGTGGTATAATTGATACACTGGGTTTTGATTGACACAGATAACGTGGAGGAAGTTTCAGATGTAGTGGTGAGAGGGCAGATATAACGATTGCATTGTCTTGTGTGCGTGGTCATATATGAGTGTGTGTGAAGTCATGAATGCAGTGGATGTAATGTGATGACTACAATGGTGTGATTCATAAAGAGTGGATGTGACAATATGTATAATGCATAAGATGTCATACATAAATTTTGTGTGATGTCATACAAAGAGTTGGTAGAGGTCATCAATAGGGTGGATTCAATGTCAGATATAGTGGGAGTGATGTCATGAGTGCAGTGCATGTGATTCAATATATAATCTGTGATGTCATTAAATGTGGAGGCGATGCCTTGTGGAATGTATATGATGGTATACGTGTAGTGGGTGGGAGGTCTACATAAAAGGATGTGATTCATCGAAAGAGTGGGTGTGATGACACAGACACAGTGTCTGTGATGTTAATAATATAGTGAATCTGGATGTCGTATTACAAAGGGATATGATGTCGTCTTACATAGGCAAGAGATCTCATAAATACAGTTGGTGTGATAACCTCAATACAGTGGATGTGATGACCCAGATACCGTGGGAAAACGATGTCAAAATAGAATGGTTGTGATGTCGTAGAAACGGTTAGGTTTGATATCATAAACTGAGGATGTGATGTCTTGTATGGTGAAAAAGTTGCCATACATATACCGAGTGTGATGTCATGCAAAGAGTGGGGACGTGGATATCATTGTGGAGAGTCACATTGAGATGGCAAAAAAACAGTGGGGGATTGAATGGCCAAAAAACAGTCTAGTCTCTATTACAGTGGGCTGTGATGTCATGCCTTGAAAGTGGAGTGGCAGCATAAATTCTGTGGTTTGGTGGGATAGAGTGGATATGATGTCATCTGAAGTGCGAAATGATGTCATATATATGCCGAGTGTGGTATCAACCTCACACAGTTTTGTATGTCATACATGTGGATTTGATGTCATAAATAGAGTGGATAGGATGTCAGACGTTTACTGGTGTGATATGATACATAGAGTGGCTGTGATATCATGGTAGAGTGGGTGTGATAACACAAATACACTGGAAATGAAGGTCAGATATAGTGGATTCGTGATGTCTCGGTATAGTGGACTTGATGTCATAAATAAAGAGTTGTGGTGGTTTGTCAGGTCAAAAGATGGATGTGATGTCGTATGTAGTACATATGATGTCATACATATAATGGCTGTGATGTCATACATACACTGGTTAGATAAATTGGTACATTCGTGTGTTGACAACAGATTACAATGCGTGTGATGTCAGACATAGTGGCTGTGAATTACACAATGGTTTGTTGTTTATAACACTGCGTGTGCTGCCATATGAAGTGGATATGTTCATAAGCATAGAGTGTGTGAAGTCATAGACAGAGTCATTGTGTGATGTCACATATATAGTGAATGTGATATCATACAGAGTAGGTGACTGTCATAATCGTATATAGTGCCGTGTTATGTCATGAATAGAGTGCATGTGATGTCATGAATACTAAGGATGCTTGTCATAAAGTGTGGATATGATGTCTGTGCAGTGCATATGATGGCATACATGTGCCACCTGGGAACTCTTACATAGTTGGTGTGATATCGTCGACAAAGTGGTGTTTGATGACATACAGTGGATGTTGATGGCAGTTATAACATGTCTTCAAGACAAATATGGAAGCTTAGTAGTAGTCATATACACAGAGTGGCTGATAGATCGTATACTGTCGGATATGATGTCATAATCATGGTGAGTGCCACTGACAGATAAACAATGGTATGATGACATATCAAGAGTGGACTTGTTGTCTTTATAAAGTGTCCTATTCATTTTTATACATGCAGTGTGTGTGATTTCACACGTAACATAGGGTCTCATACGGAATTCATTCAAGTGGGGGGGGGGGGGTGGGAGTGTGATTTCACCGATATAGTATGTGTGATGTCGGATTAAGTCAAAGTGGTTGGTGTTGTTATTCAGGCAACAATAAGAGATGTCATTATATACGTGAGTATGATGTTTGCAAGAAACAAGTAGGTGTATTGTCACAGTTGCAGTGGCCTGTGATGGTCACAAGTATATTGTATGTGATGTCATATCACAGTGGATATGATGTTTTGAATAGAGTGGATGGGATGTCATGAATACAGTCTTGTGATGTCTTAAAGAGTGGGTGTGATATCAAATAGAATTCACATGATGTCATATTATATAGTGGGTTTGAGGTCAAACACATATTGCTTAGGTTGTGGTATAAGCAGTACACTGTAAGTAATGACGCACTGCTTACTCAAGTGTGGATGTGAATGTCAGATACACTGTGTGTGTGTGATGACATGAATACAGGAGGGTGTGATGTCAGTTCAGTGCGCCGTCCGCAGAGCTGGTTGTGTGACGTCATACAGAATGAATGTGATGTCATGTGTAGTTCATATGATGTCATGCATATGGCGGCTGTGATATCATGCAAACAATGGGGCATATATCATCGATAATCTCGGTGTGATGACACACATTCAGCTGTGGACTGTGCTTTGTCAGATATAATGGCTGTGATGTGAGACAGAGTAGCTTTGATGTCATTGAACGCTACAGAGTGTTGTCCCGGTGTCATAATAGCCTGCGTGTGATGATGTCGTATATTTAGTGCATAATGTGCATGCCTATAGTATGTGTGACATAATTACATTGCACACCTTTGTGTTATATCACTGATACGGCGGTGTGACCGCAAAGAAATACAGACACGGATGGTCCTGATGTTTCATGATATACTGTTTGTATCGTCTCAACACAGTGTTTTTGACGTCAAATTTATTGGATAGGGATTCACAAACGCCAGTGGCTGTGACGTTACATATAAAGTGGTTGTGATGTCAGAGGTATAGGGATGAGATGTCCTAAACCGTACCACTGTGATGTCGCATATAGGAGATCTGATGTCATGAATGTAGTGGCTGTGATGTCTTAAAATGCTGAGGATTGATGTCATAAAGTGTGAATTGTGATGTCATGTAGATGTGTATGATGTCATATGTATGCCAAGGGTGATGTTGATTTCCATACTTGCTGTTCGTGATTCGTCATCGGATACAGAGTGTGTGACGACACAGAAGTCCAGTGGCGGTGTGATGTCAAATGTAGTGGGTGAGATGTCAGGATTAATGGTATGTAGGATCGGTGTGGTAGTGTCATGAAAGCAAGTATGGGTGATATCATATATATATTTGGATATGATGTCATCAATATACTGGGTGTGATGTCACACATTTAGGTGTCTGATGTCATAAAGAGTTCATTGTGACGTCATGCATACTGAATATATGATGTCCTACATAGAGTGTGTGTGATGTCATACAGAGAGTGTGTGTGGTATAATTGATACACTGGGTTTGATGACACAGATACCGTGGAGGAAGTTTCAGATGTAGTGGGTGAGAGGGCAGATATAACGATTGCGTTGTCTTGTTCTGTGCGTGGTCATATATATTAGTGTGTGTGAAGTCATGAATGCGCAGTGGATGTAATGTGATGACTACAATGGTGTGTGCATTCATAATAGACGTGGAATGTGACAATATGTATAATGCATAAGATGTCATACATATCAATTTTGTGTGATGTCATACAATGAGGGTTGTAGAGGTCATCATTAGGGTGGGATTCACCAATGTCAGATAGTAGTGGGAAGTGATGTCATGAGTTGCAGTGGCGAATGTGATGTCATATATTAATCTCGTGATGTCACTTTTTTAAATGTGGGATGGCGATGCCTCTGTGGAATGTATATCGATCGGTCTTATACGTGTCCGGAACGTGTCCGGTCGTGGAGGTTCATACATTAACACAGGAATGTGAATATCATCGAACAAGACCGTGGGTAGCTCCCCCTCCTGTGATGACACAGACATACACAGTGTCCGTGCAATGTTATATAATATAGGTGAATCTCGACCTGTCATATACAACTGGAATAATCCCGAAGTCGTTGTCTCGACAATAGCGGCAAGAGAGATCTCATAAAATATATTTGGTGTGTGATAACCTCAATAAAGTAGGAGTTAAGACACCAGAATACCGTGGGACAACGGATGTTCACATATAACTGGTGTGTGATGTCGTAAGAAACGTGGTTTGATATCATAAACTGAGGATGTGAGTCCCTTGTATGGT
>JAJLRB010000283.1:0-24228 GCA_020976825.1 Odocoileus hemionus
AATGTAGTGGCTGTGATATCTTAAATGATGAGGATAGATGTCATAAAGTGTGAATGTGATGTCATGTAGAATGTGTATGATGTCATATGTATGCAAAGGGTGATGATTTCCATACTTGCTGTGATGTCATCGATACAGAGTGTGTGACGACACAGATCCAGTGGCGGTGATGTCAAATGTAGTGGGTGAGATGTCAGGTTAGTCGTTGTGGTGTCATGAATGCAGTATGGGTGATATCATATATATTGAATATGATGTCATCAATATACTGGGTGTGATGTCACACATTTAGGTGCCTGATGTCATAAAGAGTTCATGTGACGTCATGCATACTGAATATTATGTCCTACATGGAGTGTGTGTGATGTCATACAGAGAGTGTGTGTAGTATAATTGATACACTGGGTTTGATGACACAGATACCGTGGAGAAAGTTTCAGATGTAGTGGTTGAGAGGGCAGATATAACGATTGCGTTGTCTTGTGTGCGTGGTCATATATAGTGTGTGTGTGAAGACATGAATGCAGTGGTTGTAATGTGTTGACTACAATGGTGTGCATTCATAAAGAGTGGATGTGACAATATGTATAATGCATAAGATGTCATACATAAATTTTGTGTGATGTCATACAAAGAGTTGGTAGAGGTCATCAATAGGGTGGATTCAATGTCAGATATAGTGGGAGTGATGTCATGAGTGCAGTGCATGTGATGTCATATATAATCGGTGATGTCATTCAATGTGGAGGCGATGCCTTGTTGAATGTATATGATGGTATACGTGTAGTGGGTGTGAGGTCATGCATACAAAGGATGTGATATCATCGAAAGAGTGGGTGTGATGACACAGACACAGTGTCTGTGATGTTAATAATATAGTGAATCTGATGTCGTATACAACGGATATGATGTCGTCTTACATAGCGCAAGAGATCTCATAAATACAGTTGGTGTGATAACCTCAATACAGTGGATGTGATGACCCAGATAACGTGGAAACGATGTCAAATAGAATGGTTGTGATGTCGTAGAAACGGTGGTTTGATATCATAAACTGAGGATGTGATGTCTTGTATCGTGAATAAGTTGCCATACATATACCGAGTGTGATGTCTTGCCAAGAGTGGACGTGATATCAGTGGAGAGATTGAGATGGCAAAAAAACAGTGGGGGCAATGTCTAGTACTGTGGGTGTGATGTCATGCCTGAAGTGGATGTGGCAGCATAAATTCTGTGGTTTGCTGGAATAGAGTGGATATAGGATGTATTCTGAAGGGCGAATGATGTCATATATATGCCGAGTGTGGTATCAACCACACACAGTATTGTATGTCATACATTGTGGATTTGATGTCATTAATAGAGTGGATAGGATGTCAGACGTATACTGGCTGTGATATGATACATAGAGTTGGTGTGATATCATGGGTAGAGTGGGTGTGATAACACAAATACACTGGAAATGAGGTCAGATATAGTGGATGTGATGTCTGGTATAGTGGACTTGATGTCATCATAAATAAAGAGGTGTGAGGTCAAAAAGAGTGGATGTGATGTGGTATGTAGTACATATGATGTCATACATATAGTGGCTGTGATGTTATACATACAGTGGGTTAGATAAAATTGGTACATTGCGTATGTTGACAGAGATACAATGCGTGTGATGTCAGACATAGTGGCTGTGAAGTTACACAATCGTTATGTTGTTATAACACTGCGTATGCTGCCATATGAAGTGGATATGTCATAAGCATAGAGTGTGTGAAGTCATAGAGTCATTGTGTGATGTCACATATATAGTGAATGTGATATCATACAGAGTAGGTGACCTCTCATATCTTATATAGTGCGTGTTATGTCCTGAATAGAGTGCATGTGATGTCATGAATACTAAGGATGCTTGTAATAAAGTGTGGATATGATGTCATGTGCAGTGCATATGATGGCATACATGTGCCACCTGGGAACTCTTACATAGTTGGTGTGATATCGTCGACCAAGTGGGTTTGATGACATACAGTGGATGTGATGGCAGTTATAACATGTTTTCAAGACAAATATAGAGATTGTGTAGGCATAGACACAGAGTGGATGAGATCCTATACGGTGGATATGATGTCATAAACATTGTGGGTGCCATGACGGATAAACAATGGTATGATGACATCATGAGTGGACTTGTTGTCATATAAAGTGTCTATCATGTTATACATGCAGTGTGTGTGATTTAACACGTACATAGGGTCTAATACAATCATTCAAGTGAGTGTGATTTCACCGATATAGTATGTGTGATGTCGGAAAAAAGTGGTTGTGTTGTCATTCATACACAATGTGAGATGTCATATATATTGAGTATGATGTCAAAAACAGAATAGGTGTCTTGTCACAGTTGCAGTGGCTGTGATGTCACAAGTATGTTGTATGTGATGTAATAAACAGTGGATATGATGTTTTGAATAGAGCGGATGGGATGTCATGAATACAGTCTTGTGATGTTATAAAGAGTGGGTGTGATATCACATAGAATTCATATGATGTCATATATATAGTGGGTTTGAGGTCAAACATATTGCAGGTGTGGTATAAGCAGTACACTGTAAGTAATGACGCAGCAGCCAGTGGATGTGATGTGATGTCATATATACTGTATGTGATGACATGAATACAGAGGGTGTGATGTCATAGAGCAGTGTGACGTCATACAGAATGAATGTGATGTCATGTGTAGTTCATATGATGTCATGCATATGGCGGCCGTGATATCATGCAAACAATGGGGCATATATCATCGATAATCTCGGTGTGATGACACACATTCTGTGGATGTGCTGTCAGATAAAATGCTGTGATGTGAGACAGAGTAGCTTTGATGTCATGAACAGAGTGTTGTGGTGTCATAAAGCCTGGGTGTGATGTATATAGTGCATAATGTGCCATGCCTATAGTATGTGTGACATAATACATACACTTTGTGTTATATCACTGACACGGTGAGTGTGACCGCAGAAATACAGACACGGAAGGTGTGATATCAGATATACTGTTTGTATCGTCTCAACACAGTGTTTTTGACGTCAAATTTATTGGATAGTGATTCACAAACGCAGTGGCTGTGACGTTACATATAAAGTGGTTGTGCTGTCAGAGGTATAGGGGATGACATGTCCTAAACCGTACATGAGATGTCGCATATAGGAGATCTGATGTCATGAATGTAGTGGCTGTGATATCTTAAATGATGAGGATAGATGTCATAAAGTGTGAATGTGATGTCATGTAGAATGTGTATGATGTCATATGTATGCAAAGGGTGATGATTTCCATACTTGCTGTGATGTCATCGATACAGAGTGTGTGACGACACAGATCCAGTGGCGGTGATGTCAAATGTAGTGGGTGAGATGTCAGGTTAGTCGTTGTGGTGTCATGAATGCAGTATGGGTGATATCATATATATTGAATATGATGTCATCAATATACTGGGTGTGATGTCACACATTTAGGTGCCTGATGTCATAAAGAGTTCATGTGACGTCATGCATACTGAATATTATGTCCTACATGGAGTGTGTGTGATGTCATACAGAGAGAGTGTGTGTAGTATAATTGATACACTGGGTTTGATGACACAGATACCGTGGAGAAAGTTTCAGATGTAGTGGTTGAGAGGGCAGATATAACGATTGCGTTGTCTTGTGTGCGTGGTCATATATAGTGTGTGTGAAGACATGAATGCAGTGGTTGTAATGTGTTGACTACAATGGTGTGCATTCATAAAGAGTGGATGTGACAATATGTATAATGCATAAGATGTCATACATAAATTTTGTGTGATGTCATACAAAGAGTTGGTAGAGGTCATCAATAGGGTGGATTCAATGTCAGATATAGTGGGAGTGATGTCATGAGTGCAGTGCATGTGATGTCATATATAATCGGTGATGTCATTCAATGTGGAGGCGATGCCTTGTTGAATGTATATGATGGTATACGTGTAGTGGGTGTGAGGTCATGCATACAAAGGATGTGATATCATCGAAAGAGTGGGTGTGATGACACAGACACAGTGTCTGTGTGATGTTAATAATATAGTGAATCTGATGTCGTATACAACGGATATGATGTCGTCTTACATAGCGCAAGAGATCTCATAAATACAGTTGGTGTGATAACCTCAATACAGTGGATGTGATGACCCAGATAACGTGGAAACGATGTCAAATAGAATGTTGTGATGTCGTATGTCGTAGAAAAACGGTGGTTTGATATCATAAACTGAGGATGTGATGTCTTGTATCGTGAATAAGTTGCCATACATATACCGAGTGTGATGTCTTGCCAAGAGTGGACGTGATATCAGTCAGAGAGAGAGAGATGGCAAAAAAACAGTGGGGGCAATGTCTAGTACTGTGGGTGTGATGTCATGCCTGAAGTGGATGTGGCAGCATAAATTCTGTGGTTTGCTGGAATAGAGTGGATAGGATGTATTCTGAAGGGCGAATGATGTCATATATATGCCGAGTGTGGTATCAACCACACACAGTATTGTATGTCATACATTGTGGATTTGATGTCATTAATAGAGTGGATAGGATGTCAGACGTATACTGGCTGTGATATGATACATAGAGTTGGTGTGATATCATGGGTAGAGTGGGTGTGATAACACAAATACACTGGAAATGAGGTCAGATATAGTGGATGTGATGTCTGGTATAGTGGACTTGATGTCATAAATAAAGAGGTGTGAGGTCAAAAAAAAGATGTGGATGTGATGTGGTATGTAGTACATATGATGTCATACATATAGTGGCTGATGTTATACATACAGTGGGTTAGATAAAATTGGTACATTGCGTATGTTGACAGAGATACAATGCGTGTGATGTCAGACATAGTGGCTGTGAAGTTACACAATCGTTATGTTGTTATAACACTGCGTATGCTGCCATATGAAGTGGATATGTCATAAGCATAGAGTGTGTGAAGTCATAGAGTCATTGTGTGATGTCACATATATAGTGAATGTGATATCATACAGAGTAGGTGACCTCTCATATCTTATATAGTGCGTGTTATGTCCTGAATAGAGTGCATGTGATGTCATGAATACTAAGGATGCTTGTAATAAAGTGTGGATATGATGTCATGTGCAGTGCATATGATGGCATACATGTGCCACCTGGGAACTCTTACATAGTTGGTGTGATATCGTCGACCAAGTGGGTTTGATGACATACAGTGGATGTGATGGCAGTTATAACATGTTTCAAGACAAATATAGAGATTGTGTAGGCATAGACACAGAGTGGATGAGATCCTATACGGTGGATATGATGTCATAAACATTGTGGGTGCCATGACGGATAAACAATGGTATGATGACATCATGAGTGGACTTGTTGTCATATAAAGTGTCTATCATGTTATACATGCAGTGTGTGTGATTTAACACGTACATAGGGTCTAATACAATCATTCAAGTGAGTGTGATTTCACCGATATAGTATGTGTGATGTCGGAAAAAGTGGTTGTGTTGTCATTCATACACAATGTGAGATGTCATATATATTGAGTATGATGTCAAAAACAGAATAGGTGTCTTGTCACAGTTGCAGTGGCTGTGATGTCACAAGTATGTTGTATGTGATGTAATAAACAGTGGATATGATGTTTTGAATAGAGCGGATGGGATGTCATGAATACAGTCTTGTGATGTTATAAAGAGTGGGTGTGATATCACATAGAATTCATATGATGTCATATATATAGTGGGTTTGAGGTCAAACATATTGCAGGTGTGGTATAAGCAGTACACTGTAAGTAATGACGCAGCTACAGTGGATGTGATGTCAGATATACTGTATGTGATGACATGAATACAGAGGGTGTGATGTCATAGAGCAGTGTGACGTCATACAGAATGAATGTGATGTCATGTGTAGTTCATATGATGTCATGCATATGGCGGCCGTGATATCATGCAAACAATGGGGCATATATCATCGATCGATAATCTCGGTGTGATGACACACATTCTGTGGATGTGCTGTCAGATAAAATGCTGTGATGTGAGACAGAGTAGCTTTGATGTCATGAACAGAGTGTTGTGGTGTCATAAAGCCTGGGTGTGATGTATATAGTGCATAATGTGCCATGCCTATAGTATGTGTGACATAATACATACACTTTTGTGTGTTATATCACTGACACGGTGAGTGTGACCGCAGAAATACAGACACGGAAGGTGTGATATCAGATATACTGTTTGTATCGTCTCAACACAGTGTTTTTGACGTCAAATTTATTGGATAGTGATTCACAAACGCAGTGGCTGTGACGTTACATATAAAGTGGTTGTGCTGTCAGAGGTATAGGGGATGACATGTCCTAAACCGTACATGAGATGTCGCATATAGGAGATCTGATGTCATGAATGTAGTGGCTGTGATATCTTAAATGATGAGGATAGATGTCATAAAGTGTGAATGTGATGTCATGTAGAATGTGTATGATGTCATATGTATGCAAAGGGTGATGATTTCCATACTTGCTGTGATGTCATCGATACAGAGTGTGTGACGACACAGATCCAGTGGCGGTGATGTCAAATGTAGTGGGTGAGATGTCAGGTTAGTCGTTGTGGTGTCATGAATGCAGTATGGGTGATATCATATATATTGAATATGATGTCATCAATATACTGGGTGTGATGTCACACATTTAGGTGCCTGATGTCATAAAGAGTTCATGTGACGTCATGCATACTGAATATTATGTCCTACATGGAGTGTGTGTGATGTCATACAGAGAGTGTGTGTAGTATAATTGATACACTGGGTTTGATGACACAGATACCGTGGAGAAAGTTTCAGATGTAGTGGTTGAGAGGGCAGATATAACGATTGCGTTGTCTTGTGTGCGTGGTCATATATATAGTGTGTGTGAAGACATGAATGCAGTGGTTGTAATGTGTTGACTACAATGGTGTGCATTCATAAAGAGTGGATGTGACAATATGTATAATGCATAAGATGTCATACATAAATTTTGTGTGATGTCATACAAAGAGTTGGTAGAGGTCATCAATAGGGTGGATTCAATGTCAGATATAGTGGGAGTGATGTCATGAGTGCAGTGCATGTGATGTCATATATAATCGGTGATGTCATTCAATGTGGAGGCGATGCCTTGTTGAATGTATATGATGGTATACGTGTAGTGGGTGTGAGGTCATGCATACAAAGGATGTGATATCATCGAAAGAGTGGGTGTGATGACACAGACACAGTGTCTGTGATGTTAATAATATAGTGAATCTGATGTCGTATACAACGGATATGATGTCGTCTTACATAGCGCAAGAGATCTCATAAATACAGTTGGTGTGATAACCTCAATACAGTGGATGTGATGACCCAGATAACGTGGAAACGATGTGTCAATAGAATGTTGTGATGTCGTAGAAACGGTGGTTTGATATCATAAACTGAGGATGTGATGTCTTGTATCGTGAATAAGTTGCCATACATATACCGAGTGTGATGTCTTGCCAAGAGTGGACGTGATATCAGTGGAGAGATTGAGATGGCAAAAAAACAGTGGGGGCAATGTCTAGTACTGTGGGTGTGATGTCATGCCTGAAGTGGATGTGGCAGCATAAATAAATTCTGTGGTTTGCTGGAATAGAGTGGATAGGATGTATTCTGAAGGGCGAATGATGTCATATATATGCCGAGTGTGGTATCAACCACACACAGTATTGTATGTCATACATTGTGGATTTGATGTCATTAATAGAGTGGATAGGATGTCAGACGTATACTGGCTGTGATATGATACATAGAGTTGGTGTGATATCATGGGTAGAGTGGGTGTGATAACACAAATACACTGGAAATGAGGTCAGATATAGTGGATGTGATGTCTGGTATAGTGGACTTGATGTCATAAATAAAGAGGTGTGAGGTCAAAAAAGAGTGGATGTGATGTGGTATGTAGTACATATGATGTCATACATATAGTGGCTGTGATGTTATACATACAGTGGGTTAGATAAAATTGGTACATTGCGTATGTTGACAGAGATACAATGCGTGTGATGTCAGACATAGTGGCTGTGAAGTTACACAATCGTTATGTTGTTATAACACTGCGTATGCTGCCATATGAAGTGGATATGTCATAAGCATAGAGTGTGTGAAGTCATAGAGTCATTGTGTGATGTCACATATATAGTGAATGTGATATCATACAGAGTAGGTGACCTCTCATATCTTATATAGTGCGTGTTATGTCCTGAATAGAGTGCATGTGATGTCATGAATACTAAGGATGCTTGTAATAAAGTGTGGATATGATGTCATGTGCAGTGCATATGATGGCATACATGTGCCACCTGGGAACTCTTACATAGTTGGTGTGATATCGTCGACCAAGTGGGTTTGATGACATACAGTGGATGTGATGGCAGTTATAACATGTTTCAAGACAAATATAGAGATTGTGTAGGCATAGACACAGAGTGGATGAGATCCTATACGGTGGATATGATGTCATAAACATTGTGGGTGCCATGACGGATAAACAATGGTATGATGACATCATGAGTGGACTTGTTGTCATATAAAGTGTCTATCATGTTATACATGCAGTGTGTGTGATTTAACACGTACATAGGGTCTAATACAATCATTCAAGTGAGTGTGATTTCACCGATATAGTATGTGTGATGTCGGAAAAAGTGGTTGTGTTGTCATTCATACACAATGTGAGATGTCATATATATTGAGTATGATGTCAAAAACAGAATAGGTGTCTTGTCACAGTTGCAGTGGCTGTGATGTCACAAGTATGTTGTATGTGATGTAATAAACAGTGGATATGATGTTTTGAATAGAGCGGATGGGATGTCATGAATACAGTCTTGTGATGTTATAAAGTGGGTGTGATATGATATCACATAGAATTCATATGATGTCATATATATAGTGGGTTTGAGGTCAAACATATTGCAGGTGTGGTATAAGCAGTACACTGTAAGTAATGACGCAGCTACAGTGGATGTGATGTCAGATATACTGTATGTGATGACATGAATACAGAGGGTGTGATGTCATAGAGCAGTGTGACGTCATACAGAATGAATGTGATGTCATGTGTAGTTCATATGATGTCATGCATATGGCGGCCGTGATATCATGCAAACAATGGGGCATATATCATCGATAATCTCGGTGTGATGACACACATTCTGTGGATGTGCTGTCAGATAAAATGCTGTGATGTGAGACAGAGTAGCTTTGATGTCATGAACAGAGTGTTGTGGTGTCATAAAGCCTGGGTGTGATGTATATAGTGCATAATGTGCCATGCCTATAGTATGTGTGACATAATACATACACTTTGTGTTATATCACTGACACGGTGAGTGTGACCGCAGAAATACAGACACGGAAGGTGTGATATCAGATATACTGTTTGTATCGTCTCAACACAGTGTTTTTGACGTCAAATTTATTGGATAGTGATTCACAAACAAAGTGGCAGTGGCTGTGACGTTACATATAAAGTGGTTGTGCTGTCAGAGGTATAGGGGATGACATGTCCTAAACCGTACATGAGATGTCGCATATAGGAGATCTGATGTCATGAATGTAGTGGCTGTGATATCTTAAATGATGAGGATAGATGTCATAAAGTGTGAATGTGATGTCATGTAGAATGTGTATGATGTCATATGTATGCAAAGGGTGATGATTTCCATACTTGCTGTGATGTCATCGATACAGAGTGTGTGACGACACAGATCCAGTGGCGGTGATGTCAAATGTAGTGGGTGAGATGTCAGGTTAGTCGTTGTGGTGTCATGAATGCAGTATGGGTGATATATATATATATTGAATATGATGTCATCAATATACTGGGTGTGATGTCACACATTTAGGTGCCTGATGTCATAAAGAGTTCATGTGACGTCATGCATACTGAATATTATGTCCTACATGGAGTGTGTGTGATGTCATACAGAGAGTGTGTGTAGTATAATTGATACACTGGGTTTGATGACACAGATACCGTGGAGAAAGTTTCAGATGTAGTGGTTGAGAGGGCAGATATAACGCGTTGCGTTGTCTTGTGTGCGTGGTCATATATAGTGTGTGTGAAGACATGAATGCAGTGGTTGTAATGTGTTGACTACAATGGTGTGCATTCATAAAGAGTGGATGTGACAATATGTATAATGCATAAGATGTCATACATAAATTTTGTGTGATGTCATACAAAGAGTTGGTAGAGGTCATCAATAGGGTGGATTCAATGTCAGATATAGTGGGAGTGATGTCATGAGTGCAGTGCATGTGATGTCATATATAATCGGTGATGTCATTCAATGTGGAGGCGATGCCTTGTTGAATGTATATGATGGTATACGTGTAGTGGGTGTGAGGTCATGCATACAAAGGATGTGATATCATCGAAAGAGTGGGTGTGATGACACAGACACAGTGTCTGTGATGTTAATAATATAGTGAATCTGATGTCGTATACAACGGATATGATGTCGTCTTACATAGCGCAAGAGATCTCATAAATACAGTTGGTGTGATAACCTCAATACAGTGGATGTGATGACCCAGATAACGTGGAAACGATGTCAAATAGAATGGTTGTGATGTCGTAGAAACGGTGGTTTGATATCATAAACTGAGGATGTGATGTCTTGTATCGTGAATAAGTTGCCATACATATACCGAGTGTGATGTCTTGCCAAGAGTGGACGTGATATCAGTGGAGAGATTGAGATGGCAAAAAAACAGTGGGGGCAATGTCTAGTACTGTGGGTGTGATGTCATGCCTGAAGTGGATGTGGCAGCATAAATTCTGTGGTTTGCTGGAATAGAGTGGATAGGATGTATTCTGAAGGGCGAATGATGTCATATATATGCCGAGTGTGGTATCAACCACACACAGTATTGTATGTCATACATTGTGGATTTGATGTCATTAATAGAGTGGATAGGATGTCAGACGTATACTGGCTGTGATATGATACATAGAGTTGGTGTGATATCATGGGTAGAGTGGGTGTGATAACACAAATACACTGGAAATGAGGTCAGATATAGTGGATGTGATGTCTGGTATAGTGGACTTGATGTCATAAATAAAGAGGTGTGAGGTCAAAAAGAGTGGATGTGATGTGGTATGTAGTACATATGATGTCATACATACATATAGTGGCTGTGATGTTATACATACAGTGGGTTAGATAAAATTGGTACATTGCGTATGTTGACAGAGATACAATGCGTGTGATGTCAGACATAGTGGCTGTGAAGTTACACAATCGTTATGTTGTTATAACACTGCGTATGCTGCCATATGAAGTGGATATGTCATAAGCATAGAGTGTGTGAAGTCATAGAGTCATTGTGTGATGTCACATATATAGTGAATGTGATATCATACAGAGTAGGTGACCTCTCATATCTTATATAGTGCGTGTTATGTCCTGAATAGAGTGCATGTGATGTCATGAATACTAAGGATGCTTGTAATAAAGTGTGGATATGATGTCATGTGCAGTGCATATGATGGCATACATGTGCCACCTGGGAACTCTTACATAGTTGGTGTGATATCGTCGACCAAGTGGGTTTGATGACATACAGTGGATGTGATGGCAGTTATAACATGTTTCAAGACAAATATAGAGATTGTGTAGGCATAGACACAGAGTGGATGAGATCCTATACGGTGGATATGATGTCATAAACATTGTGGGTGCCATGACGGATAAACAATGGTATGATGACATCATGAGTGGACTTGTTGTCATATAAAGTGTCTATCATGTTATACATGCAGTGTGTGTGATTTAACACGTACATAGGGTCTAATACAATCATTCAAGTGAGTGTGATTTCACCGATATAGTATGTGTGATGTGTCGGAAAAAAAAAGTGGTGTGTGTTGTCATTCATACACAATGTGAGATGTCATATATATTGAGTATGATGTCAAAAACAGAATAGGTGTCTTGTCACAGTTGCAGTGGCTGTGATGTCACAAGTATGTTGTATGTGATGTAATAAACAGTGGATATGATGTTTTGAATAGAGCGGATGGGATGTCATGAATACAGTCTTGTGATGTTATAAAGAGTGGGTGTGATATCACATAGAATTCATATGATGTCATATATATAGTGGGTTTGAGGTCAAACATATTGCAGGTGTGGTATAAGCAGTACACTGTAAGTAATGACGCAGCTACAGTGGATGTGATGTCAGATATACTGTATGTGATGACATGAATACAGAGGGTGTGATGTCATAGAGCAGTGTGACGTCATACAGAATGAATGTGATGTCATGTGTAGTTCATATGATGTCATGCATATGGCGGCCGTGATATCATGCAAACAATGGGGCATATATCATCGATAATCTCGGTGTGTGTGATGACACACATTCTGTGGATGTGCTGTCAGATAAAATGCTGTGATGTGAGACAGAGTAGCTTTGATGTCATGAACAGAGTGTTGTGGTGTCATAAAGCCTGGGTGTGATGTATATAGTGCATAATGTGCCATGCCTATAGTATGTGTGACATAATACATACACTTTGTGTTATATCACTGACACGGTGAGTGTGACCGCAGAAATACAGACACGGAAGGTGTGATATCAGATATACTGTTTGTATCGTCTCAACACAGTGTTTTTGACGTCAAATTTATTGGATAGTGATTCACAAACGCAGTGGCTGTGACGTTACATATAAAGTGGTTGTGCTGTCAGAGGTATAGGGGATGACATGTCCTAAACCGTACATGAGATGTCGCATATAGGAGATCTGATGTCATGAATGTAGTGGCTGTGATATCTTAAATGATGAGGATAGATGTCATAAAGTGTGAATGTGATGTCATGTAGAATGTGTATGTGTCATATGTATGCAAAGGGTGATGATGATTTCCATACTTGCTGTGATGTCATCGATACAGAGTGTGTGACGACACAGATCCAGTGGCGGTGATGTCAAATGTAGTGGGTGAGATGTCAGGTTGTCGTTGTGGTGTCATGAATGCAGTATGGGATGATATCATATATATTGAATATGATGTCATCATATATACTGGTGTGATGTCACACATTTAGGTGCCTGATGTCATAAAGAGTTCATGTGACGTCATGCATACTGAATATTATGTCCTACATGGAGTGTGTGTGATGTACATACAGAGAGTGTGTGTAGTATAATTGATACACTGGGTTTGATGACACAGATACCGTGGAGAAAGTTTCAGATGTAGTGGTTGAGAGGGCAGATATAACGATTGCGTTGTCTTGTGTGCGTGGTCATATATAGTGTGTGTGAAGACATGAATGCAGTGGTTGTAATGTGTTGACTACAATGGTGTGCATTCATAAAGAGTGGATGTGACAATATATGTATAATGCATAAGATGTCATACATAAATTTTGTGTGATGTCATACAAAGAGTTGGTAGAGGTCATCAATAGGGTGGATTCAATGTCAGATATAGTGGGAGTGATGTCATGAGTGCAGTGCATGTGATGTCATATATAATCGGTGATGTCATTCAATGTGGAGGCGATGCCTTGTTGAATGTATATGATGGTATACGTGTAGTGGGTGTGAGGTCATGCATACAAAGGATGTGATATCATCGAAAGAGTGGGTGTGATGACACAGACACAGTGTCTGTGATGTTAATAATATAGTGAATCTGATGTCGTATACAACGGATATGATGTCGTCTTACATAGCGCAAGAGATCTCATAAATACAGTTGTGTGTGATAACCTCAATACAGTGGATGTGATGACCCAGATAACGTGGAAACGATGTCAAATAGAATGGTTGTGATGTCGTAGAAACGGTGGTTTGATATCATAAACTGAGGATGTGATGTCTTGTATCGTGAATAAGTTGCCATACATATACCGAGTGTGATGTCTTGCCAGAGAGTGGACGTGATATCAGTGGAGAGATTGAGAAAAAAAAAAAACAGTGGGGGCAATGTCTAGTACTGTGGGTGTGATGTCATGCCTGAAGTGGATGTGGCAGCATAAATTCTGTGGTTTGCTGGAATAGAGTGGATAGGATGTATTCTGAAGGGCGAATGATGTCATATATATGCCGAGTGTGGTATCAACCACACACAGTATTGTATGTCATACATTGATGGATTTGATGTCATTAATAGAGTGGATAGGATGTCAGACGTATACTGGCTGTGATATGATACATAGAGTTGGTGTGATATCATGGGTAGAGTGGGTGTGATAACACAAATACACTGAAATGAGGTCAAATGAGGTCAGATATAGTGGATGTGATGTCTGGTATAGTGGACTTGATGTCATAAAAAAGAGGTGTGAAAAAAAGAGTGGATGTGATGTGGTATGTAGTACATATGATGTCATACATATAGTGGCTGTGGCTGTGATGTTATACATACAGTGGGTTAGATAAAATTGGTACATTGCGTATGTTGACAGAGATACAATGCGTGTGATGTCAGACATAGTGGCTGTGAAGTTACACAATCGTTATGTTGTTATAACACTGCGTATGCTGCCATATGAAGTGGATATGTCATAAGCATAGAGTGTGTGAAGTCATAGAGTCATTGTGTGATGTCACATATATAGTGAATGTGATATCATACAGAGTAGGTGACCTCTCATATCTTATATAGTGCGTGTTATGTCCTGAATAGAGTGCATGTGATGTCATGAATACTAAGGATGCTTGTAATGTGTGTGGATATGATGTCATGTGCAGTGCATATGATGGCATACATGTGCCACCTGGGAACTCTTACATAGTTGGTGTGATATCGTCGACCAAGTGGGTTTGATGACATACAGTGGATGTGATGGCAGTTATAACATGTTTCAAGACAAATATAGAGATTGTGTAGCATAGACACAGAGTGGATGAGATCCTATACGGTGGATATGATGTCATAAACATTGTGGGTGCCATGACGGATAAACAATGGTATGATGACATCATGAGTGGACTTGTTGTCATATAAAGTGTCTATCATGTTATACATGCAGTGTGTGTGATTTAACACGTACATAGGGTCTAATACAATCATTCAAGTGAGTGTGATTTCACCGATATAGTATGTGTGATGTCGGAAAAAGTGGTTGTGTTGTCATTCATACACAATGTGAGATGTCATATATATTGAGTATGATGTCAAAAACAGAATAGGTGTCTTGTCACAGTTGCAGTGGCTGTGATGTCACAAGTATGTTGTATGTGATGTAATAAACAGTGGATATGATGTTTTGAATAGAGCGGATGGGATGTCATGAATACAGTCTTGTGATGTTATAAAGAGTGGGTGTGATATCACATAGAATTCATATGATGTCATATATATAGTGGGTTTGAGGTCAAACATATTGAGGTGTGTGGTAAGGTATAAGCAGTACACTGTAAGTAATGACGCAGCTACAGTGGATGTGATGTCAGATATATATGTGTATGACATGATGACATGAATACAGAGGGTGTGATGTCATAGAGCAGTGTGACGTCATACAGAATGAATGTGATGTCATGTGTAGTTCATATGATGTCATGCATATGGCGGCCGTGATATCATGCAAACAATGGGGCATATATCATCGATAATCTCGGTGTGATGACACACATTCTGTGGATGTGTCTGTCAGATAAAATGCTGTGATGTGAGACAGAGTAGCTTTGATGTCATGAACAGAGTGTTGTGGTGTCATAAAGCCTGGGTGTGATGTATATAGTGCATAATGTGCCATGCCTATAGTATGTGTGACATAATACATACACTTTGTGTTATATCACTGACACGGTGAGTGTGACCGCAGAAATACAGACACGGAAGGTGTGATATCAGATATACTGTTTGTATCGTCTCAACACAGTGTTTTTGTTTTTGACGTCAAATTTATTGGATAGTGATTCACAAACGCAGTGGCTGTGACGTTACATATAAAGTGGTTGTGCTGTCAGAGGTATAGGGGATGACATGTCCTAAACCGTACATGAGATGTCGCATATAGGAGATCTGATGTCATGAATGTAGTGGCTGTGATATCTTAAATGATGAGGATAGATGTCATAAAGTGTGAATGTGATGTCATGTAGAATGTGTATGATGTCATATGTATGCAAAGGGTGATGATTTCCATACTTGCTGTGATGTCATCGATACAGAGTGTGTGACGACACAGATCCAGTGGCGGTGATGTCAAATGTAGTGGGTGAGATGTCAGGTTAGTCGTTGTGGTGTCATGAATGCAGTATGGGTGATATCATATATATTGAATATGATGTCATCAATATACTGGGTGTGATGTCACACATTTAGGTGCCTGATGTCATAAAGAGTTCATGTGACGTCATGCATACTGAATATTATGTCCTACATGGAGTGTGTGTGATGTCATACAGAGAGAGTGTGTGTGTAGTATAATTGATACACTGGGTTTGATGACACAGATACCGTGGAGAAAGTTTCAGATGTAGTGGTTGAGAGGGCAGATATAACGATTGCGTTGTCTTGTGTGCGTGGTCATATATAGTGTGTGTGAAGACATGAATGCAGTGGTTGTAATGTGTTGACTACAATGGTGTGCATTCATAAAGAGTGGATGTGACAATATGTATAATGCATAAGATGTCATACATAAATTTTGTGTGATGTCATACAAAGAGTTGGTAGAGGTCATCAATAGGGTGGATTCAATGTCAGATATAGTGGGAGTGATGTCATGAGTGCAGTGCATGTGATGTCATATATAATCGGTGATGTCATTCAATGTGGAGGCGATGCCTTGTTGAATGTATATGATGGTATACGTGTAGTGGGTGTGAGGTCATGCATACAAAGGATGTGATATCATCGAAAGAGTGGGTGTGATGACACAGACACAGTGTCTGTGATGTTAATAATATAGTGAATCTGATGTCGTATACAACGGATATGATGTCGTCTTACATAGCGCAAGAGATCTCATAAATACAGTTGGTGTGATAACCTCAATACAGTGGATGTGATGACCCAGATAACGTGGAAACGATGTCAAATAGAATGGTTGTGATGTCGTAGAAACGGTGGTTTGATATCATAAACTGAGGATGTGATGTCTTGTATCGTGAATAAGTTGCCATACATATACCGAGTGTGATGTCTTGCCAAGAGTGGACGTGATATCAGTGGAGAGATTGAGATGGCAAAAAAAAAACAGTGGGGGCAATGTCTAGTACTGTGGGTGTGATGTCATGCCTGAAGTGGATGTGGCAGCATAAATTCTGTGGTTTGCTGGAATAGAGTGGATAGGATGTATTCTGAAGGGCGAATGATGTCATATATATGCCGAGTGTGGTATCAACCACACACAGTATTGTATGTCATACATTGTGGATTTGATGTCATTAATAGAGTGGATAGGATGTCAGACGCTGTATACTGGCTGTGATATGATACATAGAGTTGGTGTGATATCATGGGTAGAGTGGGTGTGATAACACAAATACACTGGAAATGAGGTCAGATATAGTGGATGTGATGTCTGGTATAGTGGACTTGATGTCATAAATAAAGAGGTGTGAGGTCAAAAAAAGAGTGGATGTGATGTGGTATGTAGTACATATGATGTCATACATATAGTGGCTGTGATGTTATACATACAGTGGGTTAGATAAAATTGGTACATTGCGTATGTTGACAGAGATACAATGCGTGTGATGTCAGACATAGTGGCTGTGAAGTTACACAATCGTTATGTTGTTATAACACTGCGTATGCTGCCATATGAAGTGGATATGTCATAAGCATAGAGTGTGTGAAGTCATAGAGTCATTGTGTGATGTCACATATATAGTGAATGTGATATCATACAGAGTAGGTGACCTCTCATATCTTATATAGTGCGTGTTATGTCCTGAATAGAGTGCATGTGATGTCATGAATACTAAGGATGCTTGTAATAAAGTGTGGATATGATGTCATGTGCAGTGCATATGATGGCATACATGTGCCACCTGGGAACTCTTACATAGTTGGTGTGATATCGTCGACCAAGTGGGTTTGATGACATACAGTGGATGTGATGGCAGTTATAACATGTTTCAAGACAAATATAGAGATTGTGTAGGCATAGACACAGAGTGGATGAGATCCTATACGGTGGATATGATGTCATAAACATTGTGGGTGCCATGACGGATAAACAATGGTATGATGACATCATGAGTGGACTTGTTGTCATATAAAGTGTCTATCATGTTATACATGCAGTGTGTGTGATTTAACACGTACATAGGGTCTAATACAATCATTCAAGTGAGTGTGATTTCACCGATATAGTATGTGTGATGTCGGAAAAAGTGGTTGTGTTGTCATTCATACACAATGTGAGATGTCATATATATTGAGTATGATGTCAAAAAACAGAATAGGTGTCTTGTCACAGTTGCAGTGGCTGTGATGTCACAAGTATGTTGTATGTGATGTAATAAACAGTGGATATGATGTTTTGAATAGAGCGGATGGGATGTCATGAATACAGTCTTGTGATGTTATAAAGAGTGGGTGTGATATCACATAGAATTCATATGATGTCATATATATAGTGGGTTTGAGGTCAAACATATTGCAGGTGTGGTATAAGCAGTACACTGTAAGTAATGACGCAGCTACAGTGGATGTGATGTCAGATATACTGTATGTGATGACATGAATACAGAGGGTGTGATGTCATAGAGCAGTGTGACGTCATACAGAATGAATGTGATGTCATGTGTAGTTCATATGATGTCATGCATATGGCGGCCGTGATATCATGCAAACAATGGGGCATATATCATCGATAATCTCGGTGTGATGACACACATTCTGTGGATGTGCTGTCAGATAAAATGCTGTGATGTGAGACAGAGTAGCTTTGATGTCATGAAACAGAGTGTGTTGTGGTGTCATAAAGCCTGGGTGTGATGTATATAGTGCATAATGTGCCATGCCTATAGTATGTGTGACATAATACATACACTTTGTGTTATATCACTGACACGGTGAGTGTGACCGCAGAAATACAGACACGGAAGGTGTGATATCAGATATACTGTTTGTATCGTCTCAACACAGTGTTTTTTTTTGACGTCAAATTTATTGGATAGTGATTCACAAACGCAGTGGCTGTGACGTTACATATAAAGTGGTTGTGCTGTCAGAGGTATAGGGGATGACATGTCCTAAACCGTACATGAGATGTCGCATATAGGAGATCTGATGTCATGAATGTAGTGGCTGTGATATCTTAAATGATGAGGATAGATGTCATAAAGTGTGAATGTGATGTCATGTAGAATGTGTATGATGTCATATGTATGCAAAGGGTGATGATTTCCATACTTGCTGTGATGTCATCGATACAGAGTGTGTGACGACACAGATCCAGTGGCGTGTCAAATGTCAAATGTAGTGGGTGAGATGTCAGGTTAGTCGTTGTGGTGTCATGAATGCAGTATGGGTGATATCATATATATTGAATATGATGTCATCAATATACTGGGTGTGATGTCACACATTTAGGTGCCTGATGTCATAAAGAGTTCATGTGACGTCATGCATACTGAATATTATGTCCTACATGGAGTGTGTGTGATGTCATACAGAGAGTGTGTGTAGTATAATTGATACACTGGGTTTGATGACACAGATACCGTGGAGAAAGTTTCAGATGTAGTGGTTGAGAGGGCAGATATAACGATTGCGTTGTCTTGTGTGCGTGGTCATATATAGTGTGTGTGAAGACATGAATGCAGTGGTTGTAATGTGTTGACTACAATGGTGTGCATTCATAAAGAGTGGATGTGACAATATGTATAATGCATAAGATGTCATACATAAATTTTGTGTGATGTCATACAAAGAGTTGGTAGAGGTCATCAATAGGGTGGATTCAATGTGTCAGATATAGGGGATGAGTGATGTCATGAGTGCAGTGCATGTGATGTCATATATAATCGGTGATGTCATTCAATGTGGAGGCGATGCCTTGTTGAATGTATATGATGGTATACGTGTAGTGGGTGTGAGGTCATGCATACAAAGGATGTGATATCATCGAAAGAGTGGGTGTGATGACACAGACACAGTGTCTGTGATGTTAATAATATAGTGAATCTGATGTCGTATACAACGGATATGATGTCGTCTTACATAGCGCAAGAGATCTCATAAATACAGTTGGTGTGATAACCTCAATACAGTGGATGTGATGACCCAGATAACGTGGAAACGATGTCAAATAGAATGGTTGTGATGTCGTAGAAACGGTGGTTTGATATCATAAACTGAGGATGTGATGTCTTGTATCGTGAATAAGTTGCCATACATATACCGAGTGTGATGTCTTGCCAAGAGTGGACGTGATATCAGTGGAGAGATTGAGATGGCAAAAAAAACAGTGGGGGCAATGTCTAGTACTGTGGGTGTGATGTCATGCCTGAAGTGGATGTGGCAGCATAAATTCTGTGGTTTGCTGGAATAGAGTGGATAGGATGTATTCTGAAGGGCGAATGATGTCATATATATGCCGAGTGTGGTATCAACCACACACAGTATTGTATGTCATACATTGTGGATTTGATGTCATTAATAGAGTGGATAGGATGTCAGACGTATACTGGCTGTGATATGATACATAGAGTTGGTGTGATATCATGGGTAGAGTGGGTGTGATAACACAAATACACTGGAAATGAGGTCAGATATAGTGGATGTGATGTCTGGTATAGTGGACTTGATGTCATAAATAAAGAGGTGTGAGGTCAAAAAGAGTGGATGTGATGTGGTATGTAGTACATATGATGTCATACATATAGTGGCTGTGATGTTATACATACAGTGGGTTAGATAAAATTGGTACATTGCATTGCGTATGTTGACAGAGATACAATGCGTGTGATGTCAGACATAGTGGCTGTGAAGTTACACAATCGTTATGTTGTTATAACACTGCGTATGCTGCCATATGAAGTGGATATGTCATAAGCATAGAGTGTGTGAAGTCATAGAGTCATTGTGTGATGTCACATATATAGTGAATGTGATATCATACAGAGTAGGTGACCTCTCATATCTTATATAGTGCGTGTTATGTCCTGAATAGAGTGCATGTGATGTCATGAATACTAAGGATGCTTGTAATAAAGTGTGGATATGATGTCATGTGCAGTGCATATGATGGCATACATGTGCCACCTGGGAACTCTTACATAGTTGGTGTGATATCGTCGACCAAGTGGGTTTGATGACATACAGTGGATGTGATGGCAGTTATAACATGTTTCAAGACAAATATAGAGATTGTGTAGGCATAGACACAGAGTGGATGAGATCCTATACGGTGGATATGATGTCATAAACATTGTGGGTGCCATGACGGATAAACAATGGTATGATGACATCATGAGTGGACTTGTTGTCATATAAAGTGTCTATCATGTTATACATGCAGTGTGTGTGATTTAACACGTACATAGGGTCTAATACAATCAAGTGAGTGTGATTTCACCGATATAGTATGTGTGATGTCGGAAAAAAAGTGGTTGTGTTGTCATTCATACACAATGTGAGATGTCATATATATTGAGTATGATGTCAAAAACAGAATAGGTGTCTTCACAAGTATGTTGTATGTGATGTAATAAACAGTGGATATGATGTTTTGAATAGAGCGGATGGGATGTCATGAATACAGTCTTGTGATGTTATAAAGAGTGGGTGTGATATCACATAGAATTCATATGATGTCATATATATAGTGGGTTTGAGGTCAAACATATTGCAGGTGTGGTATAGCAGCAGTACACTGTAAGTAATGACGCAGCTACAGTGGATGTGATGTCAGATATACTGTATGTGATGACATGAATACAGAGGGTGTGATGTCATAGAGCAGTGTGACGTCATACAGAATGAATGTGATGTCATGTGTAGTTCATATGATGTCATGCATATGGCGGCCGTGATATCATGCAAACAATGGGGCATATATCATCGATAATCTCGGTGTGATGACACACATTCTGTGGATGTGCTGTCAGATAAAATGCTGTGATGTGAGACAGAGTAGCTTTGATGTCATGAACAGAGTGTTGTGGTGTCATAAAGCCTGGGTGTGATGTATATAGTGCATAATGTGCCATGCCTATAGTATGTGTGACATAATACATACACTTTGTGTTATATCACTGACACGGTGAGTGTGACCGCAGAAATACAGACACGGAAGGTGTGATATCAGATATACTGTTTGTATCGTCTCAACACAGTGTTTTTGACGTCAAATTTATTGGATAGTGATTCACAAACGCAGTGGCTGTGACGTTACATATATAAAGTGGTTGTGCTGTCAGAGGTATAGGGGATGACATGTCCTAAACCGTACATGAGATGTCGCATATAGGAGATCTGATGTCATGAATGTAGTGGCTGTGATATCTTAAATGATGAGGATAGATGTCATAAAGTGTGAATGTGATGTCATGTAGAATGTGTATGATGTCATATGTATGCAAAGGGTGATGATTTCCATACTTGCTGTGATGTCATCGATACAGAGTGTGTGACGACACAGATCCAGTGGCGGTGATGTCAAATGTAGTGGGTGAGATGTCAGGTTAGTCGTTGTGGTGTCATGAATGCAGTATGGGTGATATCATATATATTGAATATGATGTCATCAATATACTGGGTGTGATGTCACACATTTAGGTGCCTGATGTCATAAAGAGTTCATGTGACGTCAGCATACTGAATATTATGTCCTACATGGAGTGTGTGTGATGTCATACAGAGAGTGTGTGTAGTATAATTGATACACTGGGTTTGATGACACAGATACCGTGGAGAAAGTTTCAGATGTAGTGGTTGAGAGGGCAGATATAACGATTGCGTTGTCTTGTGTGCGTGGTCATATATAGTGTGTGTGAAGACATGAATGCAGTGGTTGTAATGTGTTGACTACAATGGTGTGCATTCATAAAGAGTGGATGTGACAATATGTATAATGCATAAGATGTCATACATAAATTTTGTGTGATGTCATACAAAGAGTTGGTAGAGGTCATCAATAGGGTGGATTCAATGTCAGATATAGTGGGAGTGATGTCATGAGTGCAGTGCATGTGATGTCATATATAATCGGTGATGTCATTCAATGTGGAGGCGATGCCTTGTTGAATGTATATGATGGTATACGTGTAGTGGGTGTGAGGTCATGCATACAAAGGATGTGATATCATCGAAAGAGTGGGTGTGATGACACAGACACAGTGTCTGTGATGTTAATAATATAGTGATCTGATGTCGTATACAACGGATATGATGTCGTCTTACATAGCGCAAGAGATCTCATAAATACAGTTGGTGTGATAACCTCAATACAGTGGATGTGATGACCCAGATAACGTGGAAACGATGTCAAATAGAATGGTTGTGATGTCGTAGAAACGGTGGGTTTGATATCATAAACTGAGGATGTGATGTCTTGTATCGTGAATAAGTTGCCATACATATACCGAGTGTGATGTCTTGCCAAGAGTGGACGTGATATCAGTGGAGAGATTGAGATGGCAAAAAAACAGTGGGGGCAATGTCTAGTACTGTGGGTGTGATGTCATGCCTGAAGTGGATGTGGCAGCATAAATTCTGTGGTTTGCTGGAATAGAGTGGATAGGATGTATTCTGAAGGGCGAATGATGTCATATATATATGCCGAGTGTGGTATCAACCACACACAGTATTGTATGTCATACATTGTGGATTTGATGTCATTAATAGAGTGGATAGGATGTCAGACGTATACTGGCTGTGATATGATACATAGAGTTGGTGTGATATCATGGGAGTGGTGTGATAACACAAATACACTGGAAATGAGGTCAGATATAGTGGATGTGATGTCTGGTATAGTGGACTTGATGTCATAAATAAAGAGGTGTGAGGTCAAAAAGAGTGGATGTGATGTGGTATGTAGTACATATGATGTCATACATATAGTGGCTGTGATGTTATACATACAGTGGGTTAGATAAAATTGGTACATTGCGTATGTTGACAGAGATACAATGCGTGTGATGTCAGACATAGTGGCTGTGAAGTTACACAATCGTTATGTT
>JAJLRB010000284.1:0-35642 GCA_020976825.1 Odocoileus hemionus
ACTAGACATTGCCCCCACTGTTTTTTTGCCATCTCAATCTCTCCACTGATATCACGTCCCTCTTGGCAGACATCCACATCGGTATATGTATGGCAAATTATTCACAATACTACAAAGACACACCATCCTCAGTTTATGATATCAAACCACCGTTTCTACGCCATCACACAACCATTAGTATGTGACAAATCGTGTTTTCCACGGGGTAATCTGTGTCATCACATCCCACTGTTAATGAGTTATCACACCCAACTATAATTTATGAGAATCTCTTGCGCCCTATATGTTAAGACGACATTTCAATATCCGATGTATATGACCTCAAGATTCACTATATTTAATACACATCTCAGACTACTTGTGCTGTGTTAAACACACCCACGTCTTTCGAATGTGATATGGACATCCTTGTAATGGTAGACCTCACACCCACCTACTACCAGTATACCATCATAATACATTCCACAAGGCATTGCGTCCACATTTAATGACATACCAAAACTCCCCAGCAGATTATATATGACATCACATGCACTGCACTCATGACATCACTCCCACTATATCTGACATTGAAAATCCACCTATTGATGACCTCTACCAAACTCTTTGTTATGACATCACACAAAATTTATGTATGACATCTTATGCATTATACATATTGTCATTTATGCATTCATACTCTTTAATGAATGCACACATTCGTAGTCATCACCATTACAATCCACTGCATTCATGACTCTTCACCACACACTATATATGACCAAAACGCACACAAGACAACGAAAAAAACAAAATCGTTATATCTGCCCTCTCACCCACTACATCTGAAACTTCCCATACACGGTATCTGTGTCATCAAACCCAGTGTTCAGTGTATCAATTATACCCACACACACTCTCTGTATGACATCACACACACTCTATGTAGGGACATCATATTCAGGTATTGCATGACGTCAACATGAACTCTTTATTGACATCAGACACCTAAATGTGTGACATCCACACCCAGTATATTGATTTTGACATCATATCAATATATATGATATCACACCATACTGCTTTCATGAAAACACACCGGACCTACTATACCTGACTATTCTCACCCACTACATTTGACATCACCGCGCACTGGATCTGTGTCAGTCACACACTCTGTATCGATTGATGACATCACAGACAAGTATGGAAATCATCACCTCTTGGCATACCTATGACATCATACACATTCTTCTACATGAATCAAATTCACACTTTATGACATCAGATTCTCAGCATTTAAGATATCACAGCCACTACATTCATGACATCTGATCTCCTATCTTCGCCATCACATGTACTGTTTTAGGACATCACATCCCCTAAACCTCTCATATCACAAGCCCTTTATATGTAACGTCACAGCCACTGGTTTGTGAATCCCTATCCCAATTAATTTGACTGTTAAAAAAAACACTGTGTTTGAGACGATAACAAACTGTATATCTTGACTTCACAACCTTCATAGCGTCTGTAATTCCTGCGGCCACACCCGCGAGTATCAAGTGCATATAACAACGCAAATGTGTCATGTATTTTGTCACTTACATACTATAGGCAGATGTACATTATGCACTATATACCGACATCACACCCCAGGCTTTGGGGACACCCACAACTCACTCTGTTCATGGACCAACAACGCTACTCTAGATGGTCACATCACAGCCATTAGATCTGACAGCACTTTCTTCTCTGAAAGTGTTGTCATCACAACACCGAGATGTATCGTTGATATATGCCCCATGGTGTTGGGATGAATACTCACAGCCGCCATAGCATTGACGTCACATGACACTGTTAAACACATGGCATCACATTCAGTTCTTTATGACGTTCACACACCGCTCCTATGAACATCACAACCCTCATGTATTACCATGTCAATCAACACACAGTATCTGACATCACATCCACTGTAGCTGCGTCATTTACTCTACAGTGTACTGCTTATACCACACCTGCAATATGTTTGACCTCCAAACCCACTATATATATGACATCATGGGAAATTCTAATGTGATATCACACCCACTCTTTTATGACATCACAAATACTGTATTCATGACAATCCCATCCCCTCCTCGATTCAAAACATCATATCCACTGTTTATCACATCACATACAATATACTTTGACATCACAGCCACTGCAACTGTGACAAGACACCTACTCTGTTTTTTGACATCATACTCAGTATATATGACATCTCACATTGTGTATGAATGACAACACAACCACTATATATCCGACATCACACATACAATATCTATCGGTGAAATCACACTCACTTGAATGATTGTATTAGACCCTATGTACGTGTGAAATCACACACACGTTGCATGTATAACATGATAGCACCACTTTATATGACAACAAGTCCACTCTTGATGTCATCATACCATTGTTTATCTGTCATGGCACCCACAAGGAATGTTTATGACATCATATCCCACCGTATATGAGGATCTCATCACACTCTGTGTCTATGCCTAGACACAAGCTCTATATTGTCTTGAAACATGTTATACAACTGCCATCACATCCACTGTACCATGTCATCAAACATGCTCCTTTGTCGACGATATCACACCAACTATGTCAAGAGTTCCCAGGTGGCACAATGTATGCCATCATATGCACTGCACATGACATCATATCCACACTTTATGACAAGCATCCTTAGTATTTCATGACATCACATGCACTCTATTCATGACATAACACGGACCATCTACTACTATAATACGATAATGACAGGTCACCTACTCTGTATGAATATCACAATTCACTATATATGTGACATCACACAATGACTCGTGTCTATGACTTCACACACTCTATGCTTATGACATATCCACTTCATATGGCATCACACGCAGTGTTATAACAACACAACCATTGTGTAACTTCACAGCCACTATGTCTGACATCACACAGCGCATTGTATCTGTGTCAAACACGCAATGTACCAATTTTATCTAACCCAGTGTATGTATGACATCACAGCCACTATATTGTTATGACATCATATGTACTACATACACATCACATCCACTCTTTTTGACGCTCACACCTCTTATATGATTTATGACATCAAGTCCAACTATATCCAGACATAACATCCACTATACTCTGACCTCATTTAATTTGTACTCACCAATTTTCTTCAATCTTGTAACAATACTTTATCAACGGTTTAAAACATATCGTTGTTATTACACACATTCCCCCTTTTTCCTCCATTTTTTAACCAATTTTTTCACCCTATGTAATCCGATTTTAACTAACTACCATTACCACCTTCCCCATCTTTTTACCACCCTTTTTATCATCAATCCCATAGACTAACACTTTTACCATTTGATTTTATACACCCTTAACTGATACACATATATCATCAAAATTCTGCCAATCCACTTAATGACATCAACCCATGTAACTTTAAAATGTTTTGATACCCCAATATACAACCCCCCAGAATACATTTACCTTTCACAAAACCACAATTTATGTCAACCATTCAAGAACACCCTTTTGACATGCCCCGTTTTTGGTTTAATCTTATATTACTCACCCAACCACTGTATTTGGATTTCACTAAAGACACAACCTTTTAAACAATTTTACCACAACCTTCTTTTACCCCCTTTCTGGTACTCCTGTATGAGTTTCCCCACTGTATTATAATCTTGCCTTTAAAAGGGCATCCCGTTTAGACTCAATCACTATATTAAATCACCCCCTTTTTTTCCCCTTTGATGATCACCTTTAGATACTCAAATAGTATCATCTTTTTCAACACTCCCTTAATACACAGATATTATACATCCACTGCTCATTTCCCCCTTAAAACCCAAGAACCCCATTGTCCCCCCCCCCCCCCCCCCAAATTTAAAAATTAACATTAAATTTGTAATCATTTATGATGCCCCTGATCAACATCAAACCCCCAAACTCACACATATATGAACCCACAAAAGAAATACTGCTCTACCCCACAATTTCTCCACCCTTTTTGCATCAAACCGACTTTTCCACACACTCTTGATGACATCAACAATATGGAAATTCCCGACATAAAGGGAAACCTTTATGAATCAATAAAATTTAAACCCCCAAAATTACATCAACATTATGATCACCATATTTTTGACACCAACGCTTTGACATTCACCCCTAATTTGACATCCCCCACTTTGTCGTCACACCTGTTGATCATCCAAATTGGAAATCAACCTTGCTTTACATCAACATTCTACAAACCCCTTCAATTTTGACCACCTCATTAAAACAAGAATTTTTCAATCATATCCTTATGCAAAAATTTAAGTTACCCCTTTTAAAGGGAAACCAAATTCCCATTTCCCTATTAAACCCTTTTTTGGACCCCTAAAAAATTTTAATTACCCGTTACACCACCCGTTTTTTTTGAATCCCTTCCAAATTTTACGCCCCAAAAAACCATTTTAAATTTTTTATGAACACCCCTTATGACTCATGAAAAAATCCTTTTTTCACCCTATGACATCACACCCTTTTATTTCACCCAAAATTTCCACTCCCTTTTCTTCTATGACATCACTTGGTATGAAGAAACCAACAGTTTGACTCAACCACTAATTGTGAAGACATCATTGAATTATTTGTTAAATCTCACACTGCATGGATAACATCATTAGACACTTTTTTATATAACTACAATCCGCTCTGTGATGTCATCATAAGATCACCATTGTTTATCTGTCAACACCCACAATGTTAGGACATCATATCCACCATATATAATCTCATCCACACTGGTCTATACTACAAAAGCTCAGTATACTTTTCTTGAACAGTATAACGCCAACACTAGCCTCTTATGTCATCGAAACACCAATTTTGTCGACATATCACACTCCAACTATGTAATAATCCCAATGCACATGTATGCCATCATATGCACTGCACATAGACGATCATATCCACACTTTATGACAAGACATCCTTAGTAGTCATGACATCACGCTTCACGTCTATTCGATGACAGTAACACGCACTGTATACGATATACTAGGTCACCTACGACGGTTAGATATCACTTTCACTATATATTACATCAACACAATGGATCTTTGTCTATACTTCGTCACACTCCGATTGCAAGATCCTCATGTTCCGCTCATATGGCATCACACCATGTTAGAACAAAACAACAAATATAATACCATTTACTACTCACAGCCATCGATGCCGACTTCTCACCATGTGAAGCTCGTCAACACACGCTTTGGCGTAACTGCAATACATTGTTATGATCTCGCTACCCATGTATTATAAAACACTCAGCCACTATAAGTAAGACATCAAATGTACTACATACCACAAGCCATCATCCTCTCTTATTGACTCTGGCACATGCGCGGTATTTATGACATGCAATCCTACGTATAACAAGCTAGCACATGCCACTGATATCTGACCGTCAGGGCATTAGTTGTGTTATCTCACCCTCTCGTACCCCATTAGTATCGAAATGCTCACACGATAGCTATCATATCTCTGCCATTTTACGTCGGACATACGAGCCACTCTAGTTAAGACATCAATATCCACAATGTATGACATACTACACTTGTGTAGTTGATACCGCACTCGCATACAGTATGACATCATTTGCACTTCAGATAAAACCAGAGCCCACTCGTAGCACACCAAACCACGTGCATTTATGCTGCCACATCCAATTCAGGCATGACATCACACCCACTGTACTAACATACCGTGCCCACTAGTTTTTTGCCATCTCAATCTCTCCACTTAGAATATCACGTCCACTGGCTTGCAGACAGTCACAACTCGCCATATGTATGGCGCAACTTTTCACCATAACAATACATCACATCTCAGTTTATTGGATATCCAACCACCGGTTCTACGACATCACACAACCATGCGATTGACATCGTTTCTCACGTATCTGTCACACATCCACTGTATTGAGGTTATCACACCGACTGTCATTGAGGAGATCTCTGGTGCCTATTAATACGACATCATATCCGCTGTATACCTCATCAGATTCACTAGTACTGATTAACATCACAGACACTGGTCGTGTCATCACACCCACCGCTTCATAATATATTCACAGCCTATGTTATGGACTGATCTCCGTCCCCACTACACGTATAACATCATAGATACATTCCACAACATCGCCCTCCACATTTAATGACATCACCGATATATAAGACATCACATGCACTGCACTCATAACATCACTCCCACGATATCGACATTGAATCCACCCTACTTGATGACCTCTACCTACTCTTTGTATGACATCACACAAAATTTATGTATGACATCGTATGCTTTATACATATTGTCCATCATCCACTCTTTATGAATGCACACCATTGTATCAACACATACATCCACTCTTTCATGACTCACACACACTGATAGATGACCACCACACAAGACAACGCAATCAGGTTATAATCTCTGCCCTCTCACCCACTACATCAAGAAACTTCCTCCACTATCTGGTGTCATCAAACCCATGTATCAATTTATACCACACACACTCTCTTATGAACATCACACTATTACACAGAATCATGTAGACACAATATTCATATGCTGATACTCACATAACTCTTTATGACATCAACACCTAAATAGTGTGACATCACACCCATATATTGATTGACATCATATTCAATATAAATATATATCACCCATACTGCTTCAGACACCACACCACTATACCTGACATCTCACCCACTACATTTGACATCACGCCACTGTATCTGTGTCCTCACACACTCTGTACGATGACATCAAGCAAGTATGGAAATCATCACCCTTGGGCATACATAATACGACATCATACACATTCTACATGACATCACATTCACACTTTATGACATCTATTTCCTCAGCATTTAAGATATCACAGCCACTACACATTCATGACAATCAGATCTCCTATATGCGACATCAACATGTACGGTTTAGGACATCTCATCCCTATACCTCTGACTTCCACAACCACTTTATATGTACGTCACAGCCACTGTGTTTGCTGTTATCCCTATCCAATAAATTTGACGTCAAAAACACTGTGATGAGACGTTGACTAACAGTCTATTCTGACATCACACCATCCTGTCTTATTTCTGCGCTTTTCACCCACCATATTCATGATATAACACAAATGTTATGTATATGTCACACATAATATACATGGCACATTATTGCAGCTATATACGACATCAACCCAGGGCTTTATGACACCAACAACACTCGTTCTGACATCAAACTACTCTGTCTCACATCACAGCCATTATATCTGACAGCACAAATGCACAAGAATGTGTTTCATCACACCGAGATTTATCGATGTATATATGCCCCATTTTTGCATGATATCACAGCCGCCATTATGCATGACATCATATGAACTACACATGACATCACATTCATTCTGTATGACGTCACACCGCTCTATGACATCACACCCTCTGGTATTCATGTCAGCACACACAGTATATCTGACATCACATTCAATGTACTACGCCGTCATTACTTACAGTTGTACTGCTTTATACCACACTGCAATATGTTTGACCTCAAACCCACTATAGATATACTTCAATATGAATTCTATGTGATATCACACCCACTCTTTATGACATCACAAGACTGTATATCATGACATCCCTCCGCTCTATTCAAAACATCATATCCACTGTTTTATGGAACATCACATACAATATACTGTGACATCACAGCCATGCAACTGTGACAAGACACCTACATCGTGTTTTTGACATCATTACTCAGTTATATGACATTTCACATTGTGTATGAACTGACAACAACCACTTATCGACACATCACACATACTATATCGGTGAAATCACACTCACTTGAATGTAAGATTATTAGACCCTAGTACGTGTGAAATCACACACTGCATGTATAACATGATAGACACTTTATATGACAACAAGTCCACTCTTGATGTCATCAATACCAATGTTTATCTGTCATGTCACCCACAATGTTTTATGACATCATATCCACCGTATACGATCTCATCCACTCTGATGTCTATGACTTACACAAGCTCCATATGTTTGTCTTGAAACATGTGAATAACTGCCATCACATCCACTGTATGTCACGCAAACCCACTTTGTCGACGTATCACACCAAACTATGTAAGAGTTTTCCCAGGTGGCACATGTATGACCATCATAGCACTGCACATGACATCATTATCCACACTTTAAGACAAGCATCCTTATATTTTCATGACATCACATCACTCTATTCATGACTGTGCATAACCGCACTATATAGCGATATGACAGGTCACCTTACTCTGTATATATCACATTCACTATATATGTGACATCACACAATGATTGTCTATGACTTCACACACTCTAGCTTATGACATATCCACTTCAATATGCATCACACGCAGTGTTATAACAACACAACCATTGTGTAACTTCACAGCCACTATGTCTGACATCACAACACCATTGTATCTGTGTCAACACACGCAATGTACCAATTTTATCTAACCCAGTGTATGTATGACATCACAGCCACTATATGTATGACATCATATGTACTACATAGACATCACATCCACTCTTTTTGACCTCACACCTCTTTTATTTATGACATCAAGTCCCACTATACCAGACATCACATCCACTATATCTGACCTCATTTCCAGTGTATATTGTGTGATCAAACACCCACTCACCCATGATATCACAGCCACTCTATGTATCATATCACAGCCAGTATACGTCCTGACATTCCATCCACTCTATTTATGACATCAAATCCACAGTGTATGACATACAACACGTGTGTTGTTGATACCACACCGGCATATATATGACATCATTTGCACTTCAGATGACATCATATCCACTCTATCATCACCAAACCACAGAATTTTATGCTGCCACATCCACTTCAGGCATGACATCACACCCACTGTACTAGACATTGCCCCCATGTTTTTTTGCCATCTCAATCTCTCCACTATATCACGGTCCACTCTTTGCATGACATCCACACTCGGCATATGTATGGCAACTTTTTCACCATACAAGACATCACATCCTCAGTTTATGATATCAAACCACCGTTTCTACGACATCACAACCATTCTATTGACATCGTTTCCACGTATCTGGTCATCACATCCACTGTATTGAGGTTATCACACCAACTGTATTTATAGATCGCTTGCCTATGTGACGACGACATCATATCCGTTTATAACGACATCAGTATTCACTATATTATTAACATCACAGCACACTGTGTCTGTGTCATCACCCCACTCTTTCGATGATATCACATCCTTTGTATGTATGACCTCCCTCCCACTACACTAAACCATCATATACATTCCACAAGCATCGCCTCCACATTGAATGACATCACCGATTATATATGACATCACATGCACTGCACTCATGACATCACTCCCACTATATCTGACATTGGGAATCCACCCTATGATGACCTCTAACCAACTCTCTTTAGTATGACATTCACACAAAATTTATGTATGACATCTTATGCATTATACATATTTCACATCCACTCTTTATAATGCACACCATTGTAGGTCATCACAGTTCATCCACTGCATTCATGACTCACACACACCTATATATGAACCACCACCACACAAACAACGCAATCGTTATATCTGCCCTCTCACCCACTACATCTGAAACTTCCTCCACGTATCTGTGTCATCAATACCCAGTGTATCAATTATACCACACACACTCTCTGTATGACATCACACACACTCTATGTAGGACATCATATTCAGTAGCATGACGTCACATAACTCGTTATGACATCAACACCTAAATGTGTACATCACACCCATATATATATTGATGACATCATATTCAAAATATAATGATATCACCCATACTGCTTTCATGACACCACACCGACTATACCTGTACATCACACCCACGACATTTGACATCACAACGTCCTAAAAAAAAAAGGATCTGTGTCGTCACACACTCTGTATCGATGACATCACAGCTAGGTAGGAAATCATCACCCTTGGCATTCATATGACATCATACACATTCTACATGACATCACATTCACACTTTATGACATCGTATCCTCAGCATTTAAGACATCACAGCCACTACATTCATGACATCAGATCTCCTATATGCGACATCACATGTACGGTTAGGACATCTCATACCCCTATACCTCTGACATCACAACCACTTTATATGTAACGTCACAGCCACTGCGGTTTGTGAATCCCTATCCAATAAATTTGACGTCAAAAACACTGTGTTGAGACGATACAAACAGTATATCTGACATCACACCATCCGTGTCTGTATTCTGCGTCACACCCACCTAGGATCAGTGATATAACACAAAGTTATGTATGATAGTGTCACACATACTATAGGCCATGATGCACATTATGCGACCTATACGACATCACACCCAGGCTTTATGACACCACAACACCTTGTTCATGACATCAAAGCTACTCTGTCTCACATCACAGCCATTATATCGACAGCACATCACTAATTGTGGTTCATCACACGAGATTATCGATGATATTAGCCCCATTGTTTTTGATGATATCACAGCCCCATATGCATCACATCATATGAACTACACATGACATCACATTCATTCTGTTATACGTCACACGCTCTATGACATCACACCTCTCTATTCATGTCATCAACACACAGTATATCTGACATCACATCACTGTAGCTGCGTCATTACTTACAGTGTACTGCTTATACACACACTGCAATATGTTGACTCAAACCCACTATATAATGACATCATATGAATTTATGTGATATCACACCCACTCTTTATGACATCACAAGACTGTATTCATGACATCCCATCCACTCTATTCAAAACATCATATCCACGTTTATGACATCACATACAATATACTTGGTGACATCACAGCCACTGCAACTGTGACAAGACACCTACTGTTTTTGACATCATACTCAGTATATATGTAACATTTCACATTGTGTATGAATGACAACACACCACTTTTATCCGACATCACACAGTACTATATCGTGAAAATCACAGACACTCTGAATGATTGTATTAGACCCTATGTACGTGGTAAATCACACACTGCATGTATAACAATGATAGACACTTATATGACAACATGTCCACTCTTGATGTCATCATACCATTGTTTTATCTGTCATGGAACCCAACTATGTTATTACATCATATCCACCGTATATGATCTCATCCACTCGTGTCTATGACTACACAAGCTCCATATAATTGTCTTGAAACATGTTATAACTGCCATCACATCCACTGTATGTCATCAAACCCACTTGTCGACCAATGATCGATCGATCACACCAACTATGTAAGAGTTCCCAGTGGCACATGTATGCCATCATATGCATGCACATGACATCATATCCACACTTTATGACAAGCATCCTTATATTTATGACATCACATGCACTCTATTCATGACATAACACGCACTATATACGATATGACAGTCACCTACTCTGTATGATATCACATTCACTATATATGTGACATCACACAATGACTTCTGTCTATGACTTCACACACTCTATGCTTATGACATATCCACTTCATATGGCAGCATCACACGCAGTGTTATAACAACACAACCATTGTGTAACTTCACAGCCACTATGTCTGACATCACACGCATTGTATCTGTGTCAACACACCAATGTACCAATTTTATTCTAAAAACCCAGTGTATGTATGACATCACAGCCACTATATGTATGACATCATATGTACTACATAAACACATCACATCCACTCTTTTTGACCTCACACCTCTTTATTTATGACATCAATGTCACTATACCAGACATCACATCCCACTATATCTGACTCATTTCCAGTGTATTTGTGTTATCACACCCACTCTACCCATGATATCACAGCCACTCTATAGTATCATATCACAGCCAGTATACGTCGACATCCTATCCACTCTATTATGACATCAAATCCACAATGGTATGAATACAACACTTGTGAATTTTGATACCACACTCCATAGATATATGACATCATAATTTGCACTTCAGATGACTCATATCCACTCTATCACACCAAACCACAAATTTATGCTGCCACATCCACTTCAGCATGACATCACACCCACTACTAGACATTGCCCCCACTGTTTTTTTGCCATCTCAATCTCTCCACTGATATCACGTCCACTTTTTCATGACATCACACTCGTCATATGTATGCAACTTTTTCACCATACAAGACAGCACATCCTCAGTTTATGATATCAAACCACGTTTCTACGACATCACAACCATTCTATTTGACATCGTTTCCACTGGTATCATTGGGTCATCAACATCCACTGTATTGAGGTTTATCACACCAACTTGTCTTTATAGATCTCTTGCCGATGTAAGACGACATCATATCCGTTGTATACGACATCAGATTCACTATATTAGTTAACATCACAGACACTGTCTGTGTCATCACACCCACTCTTCGATGCGATCACATCCTTTTTATATGAACCTCACCCACCCACTACACGTATACCATCATATACATTCCACAAGCATCGCCTCCACAGTTATACATCACCGATTATATATGACATCACATGCACTGCACTCATGACATCACTCCACACTATATCTGACATTGAATCCACCCTATTGATGACCTCTACCAACTCTTTATGACATCACACAAAATTTATGTATGACATCTTATCATTATACATATTGTCACATCCACTTTAGAATGCACACCATGTATCACACATTACATCCACTGCATTCATACTTCACACACACTATATATGACCACCACACAAACAACGCAATCGTTTATCTCCCTCTCACCCACTACATCTGAAACTTCCTCCACTATCTGTGTCTAATCAAACCCAGTGTAATCAATTATACCACACACACTGCTCTGTATAGACATCACACACACTCTATGTAGACATCATATTCAGATCAGACTCACAGAACCGTTATGACATCAGGCACCTAAATGTTGACATCACACCCATATATTATGTCATCATATCCAATATATATATCACCCATAGCTGCGTTCATGACACCACACCGACTATACCTGACATCTCACCCACTACATTGACATCACCGCCACTGATCTGTGTCGTCACACTCCTGAATCGCTATGACATCACAGCAATAGGAAATCATCACCCCTTGCATACATATGACATCATACACACTTACATGACATCACATTCACACGTTTATGAATCTATCCTCATCATTTAGAAAGATCACAGCCACTACATTCATGACATCAATCTCCTATATGCGACTATCACATGTACGTTTAGACAACTCATCCCCTATACCTCTGACATCACAACCACTTTATATTAACGTCACAGCCACTGGTTTTGTGATTGTGAATCCCTAATCCAATAAATTTACGTCAAAAACACTGTGTTGAACGATACAAACAGTAATTTCTGACTGTCACATCCAGCCTGTCTGTATTTCTGCGTCACACCCACCTTTAACAGTGATATAACAAAAGTGTATGTATTATTCACACATACATATAGCATGCATCATAATGCACTATATAACGACATCACACCCAGGCTTATACACCACAACACCTGTTCATGAAATCAAGCACTCTGGTCTCACATCACAAGCAAGATTATTCTGGAAGCACATCACAGATGTGTGTCATCACACCGAGATCGATGCTATATCCCCCATTATTTGCATGATATCACCAGCCCCATAGTGCATGACATTCATATGAACTACACATTGACATCACATTCATTCGGTATGACGTCACAACCGCTCTATGACATCACACCCTCTGATATTATGTCATCACACACAGTAGTATCTGACATCACATCCACTGTAGCTGACATCATTACTTACAGGTGTACTCATATACCACACCTCATATGTTTGACCTCAATAACCCACTATTTATATATCCTATCATGGTTAATTCTATGTGATATCACACCACTCGCTTTATAACATCGACAAGACTTATCCATTGACATCCCATCCTCTCTATTCAATATAACATATCCACTGTTTATTGACATCACTAATACAATTTACCCAGTGACATCAAACCACTGCAACTGTGACAAACTCCTACTATGTTTTCTGACAGTCATACTCATAAATCATGACATCTCATAGTGTAGAATGAATGACCCACACAACCACTGTTGATCCGACATCACACATACTATATCGGTGAAATCACACTCACTGAATGAATGTAATAACCCTAATTACATGTGAAATCACACACTGCATGTATCACATGATTAGACACTGTATATGAAACTACAGTTTTTCCACCTTCTTGAATGTCATCATACCATGTATATCTGTCATGGCACCCACAATATTTATACCTCATATCCACCTATAATCTTATCCATCTGTGTCTATAACTCAAAAAGCTCATATACTTTGTCTTGAAAACAGTGTATAACGCCATCACATAATCCACTGTATGTCTCGAAACACCACTTTTGTCGACATATCACACCAACTATGTAATAGTTCCCAGGTTGGCAGCAATGTATGACCACAAGTACACTGCACATAGTATGTCATTAAACCACACCTTATGCCCTACATCCTTAGGAATTCATGAGCATCACACTTCACTCTATTCGTGACATCAACACTCATGTAATATACGATATACAGGTCACCTACACTCTTATGATATCATCACTATATATGTGACATCACACAATGACGCTGTCCTATGTCGTCACATCTCCTATATGCTTATCCTCATATCCTCTTCATATGGCTGATCACACGCATGTTATGTAACAACACAAGCCATTGTGTAACTTCAGCACCTAAGTATGATCATAGCACACGCATTGTTATCTCGTCATCACACACGCAATGTAACCAATTCTATCTACCCAGTTTATATTAACACTCACTCATCTGCATATATTGTATGACATCTATAACTGTACTACATACCACCATCATCGATCCACTCTTTTGACTCTCTACATCTCTTTATTTATGACATCAAGTCCACTTATTACCAAACAGCACATCCATATATCTGACCTATCAGTGTCAGTTATTTGTGTTAATCACACCCACTCTATACCCATCGATATCACACCACTCTATGTATCATATCACAGCCCAGTATAGCGTCTGACATCCTACCGACTCTATTTAATGACATCAAATTCCACAATTGTCATGACATACAACACTGTGTGTGAGTTGATCAGAAGCCGTAACACTCGAGCATATTTATGACATCATTTGCTACCTTCAGATGACATCATATCTACACTCTATACCACCAAACCACAGAATTTATGCTGCCACATCCCACTTCAGCGGCCTACATCACACACCCCTGTTACTAGACATTGCCACCACTGTTTTTTGCATCCTCAATCTCTCCACATGAATATCGACGGCCACTTTTGCAGACATCAAACGCCACTAAGTATGGCAACTTTTTCAAACATACAAGCATCACAGTCCTCAGTTTAGGAGATATCAAACCACCCTTCTACGACATCACAACCATTCTATTGACATCGTTCACGTATCTGTGTTCAAACACATCCACTGTATTGAGGTCTAGTCACACACTGTATTTACTTAGAAATCTCGTGCTGCTATGTAACATCGACATCATATCTTGTTACCACAGTCAGATCACGCTATTATTAACATTCACAGACACTGGTAACTGTGTCATCACACCCACGCTTTCGATCTATCACATCATTAGTATATTTTACCTCCCACCCACTAAATTATACCAGCATATACAATTCCCAGGCATCGCAAATCCCACATTTAATGACATCATAAGATATATATGACATGCACTATCACTGCACTCATGAACATCACTCCTACTATACTACATGAATGAATCACCCTATTTGATTAGTCCTCTACCAACGCGCTTTGTATGACATCACACAAAATTTATTATGACATCGTTAGCATTGTACGATTATTTCATCATCCACTCTTTATGAATGCACACCATGTGTATCATCACATTCATTCCACTCATTCGCATGACTCACACACACTATATATGACCACCACACAATGACAACGCCAATCGTTATATCTGCCCTCTCAACCCACTACATCTGAAAACTTCCTTCCACGGTATCTGTGTCATCAAAACCCAGTGTATCAATTATATCACACACACTCTCTTGTATGACATCACACACACTCATGTAGGGGACATAATATCAGTATGGCATGACGTCACATGAACTCTTTATGACATCAGCTCCTAAACTGTGTGGACATCACACCCAATAATTGATGAACATCAATCCATTCTATCTAAGATATCACCCATACCTGCTTTCATGACCACACAACTATATACATCTCACCCACTAAATTGACATCAGCCAATGATCTGTTCGATCACACCACTCTGTATTCGATGACATCACACAAGCTATGGGAAATCATCACCCTTTTCATACATATGACCATCATACACATCTACAATGACATCACATACACTCGTTTATGACCATCTATCCTCACTATTTATGACATCACAGCATACATTCATGACATCAGATCTCCTATAATGCGACATCAATGTACGGTTTAGGAATCTCATACCCTATACTCTGACATGTACACAACCACTTATATAGTAAAAACGTCACAGCCACTGGTTTGTGAATCCCATCCAATAAATGTGACGTCAAAAACACTGTGTTGAGACGATACAGTACAGTATATCTGACATCACACATCGTGTTGTCTATTTCTGCAGTCACACCCACCGTATCATGATATAACACAAATAAGTGTATGTATTATGTCACACATACTATAGGCATGGCACATTATGCTATATACGACATCACCCAGAGCTTTATGACACACACAACACTGTTCATGACATCAAGCTACTCTGTCTCACATCACAGCCATTATATCTGACAGCACATCCACAGAATGTGTGTCATCACTCTACCGAGATTATCGATGATATATGCCACCTCCCCATTGTTTGTAATGATATCACAGCCGCCATATGCATGACATCATATGAACTACTACATGACATCACATTCATTCTGTATGACGTCACACACCGCTCTATGACATCACACCCTCTGTATCATGTCATCACGACACAGTATATCTGACATCACACCACTGTAGCTACGCTCATTACTTACAGTGTACTAAGCTTATACCACACCTGCAATATGTTTGACCTCAAACCCACTATATATATGACAATCATATGAATTCTATTGTGATATCACACCCACTCTTTATACATCACAAGGACTGTATTCATGACATCCATCCGCTCTATTCAAAGCCATCTATCCACGTTTATTCCATCACATAAATATACTTGACATCACAGCCACTGCAACTGTGACAAGACACCTACTCCTGGTTTTTTGACAATCATACTCATTTATATATACATCACATATTGTGTATGAATGACAACACAACCACAATTTTCCGACATCACACATACTATATCGGTGAAATCACACTCACTTGAAATTTGTATTAGACCCTATGTACGTGGTTAAATCACACACACACTGCATGTATAATGATAGACACTTTATATGACACAAGTCCTACTCTTGATTCATCATACCATTGTTTATCGGTCATGGCACCCACAATGTTTATGACATCATATCCACCGTATAGATCATCATCCACTCTGTGTCTATACTACCACAAGCTCTATATTTGATTTGAAAACTGTTATAACTGCCATCACATCCACTGTATTCATCAAAACCACTGGTCGACGATATCACACAACTATGTAGAGTTCCCCCCAGTGCACATCTTATGCCATCTGATATGCACTGCACATGGACATCATATCCACACTTTATTGCACAACATCCTTAGTATTCATGAATCACATGCACTCTATTCATGACATAACAGCACTATATAACGATATGAAGGTCACCTACTCTGTATATATCACATTCACTTATATATGTGACATCACACAATGACTCTGTCTATGACTTCACACATCTAGCTTATGACATATCCACTTCATATTGCATCACACGCAGTGTTATAACAAAACAACCATTGTGTAACTTCACAGCCACTAGTCTACATCACACAGATTGTATCTCTGTGTCAACACACGCAAGTACCAATTTTATCTATCCCAGTGTATGTATGACATCACAGCCACTAAAGTATAACATCATATGTACTATTATATCAGTACATCACATCCACTCTTTTTGACCTCACACCTCTTTATTTATGACATCAAGTCCCCCACTATACCAGACATCACCTATCCACTATATCTGACTCATTTCCATGTATTTGTGTTATCACACGACACTTACATATATACAGCCACACGATGTATCATATCACAGACCATTATACGTCTGACATCCATCCACTCTATTTATGACATCAAATCCACTATGTAAACATACAACACTGTGTGTGGTTGATACCACACTCGGCTATTATATGACATCAATTCGCACTTCAGAATACATCATAATCCACTCTATCACACAAACACAAGAATTTATGCTGACACATCCACTTCAGCATGACATCAACACCCACTGTACTAGACATTGCCCAAACTGTTTTTTTGCCATCTCAATCTCTCCATGATATAGTCCACTTTTTCATGACATCACACTCGGGCATATGTATGGCAACTTTTTCACGATACAAACATCACATCCTCAGTTTATGATATCAAACCACCGTTTCTACGACATCACAACCATTCTATTTGACATCGTTTCACGTTATCATGGGTCATCACATCACTGTATTGAGGTTATCACACCAACTGTATATATGAGATCTCTTGCGTATGTAAGACGGACATCATATGTTGTATACGACATCAGATTCACTATATTATACATCACAGACACTGTGTCTGTGTCATCCACACCCACTCATTTCGATGATATCACATCCTTTGTATGATGAAGCACTCACACCACTACACGTATACCATCATATATCATTCCACAAGCATCGCTCCACATTTATGACATCAGATTATATATGACATCACCATGCACTGCACTCATGACATCACTCCCACTATATCTGACATTGAATCACCCTATTGATGACTCTACCAACTCTGTGTAAGACATCACACAAAATTTATGTATGACATCTTATGATTATAACATATTGTCACATCCACTCTTATGAATCACACCATGTAGTTCACATTACATCCATGCATTCGATGAACTTCACATCACACGTATATATGACCAGCACACAAGACAACGCAACGTTATATTGCCCTCTCCCATACATCTGAAACTTCCTCCCACGGTATCTGTGTCCACAACCCAGTGTATCAATTATACCACAAACACTTTCTGTATGACATCACACATACTTATGTTAGGACATAATATTCAGTATGCAAGACGTTACATTGAACTCTTTACTGACATCAGACGACCTAAATGTGTGACATCACACCCATATATGATGACATCATATTCACATATAATATGATATCACCCATATATGCTTCATGACACCACACGACTAATGACATCTCACCCATAATTTGACAATCACCGCCACTGGATCTGTGTCGTCACACATTGTATCGATGACATCACGCAAGTATGGAAATCATCACCCTTGCATACATATGACATCATACACACTCTACATGACAATCACATTCACACTTTATGACATCTATCCTCAGCAATTTAAGATATCACAGCCACTACATTCATGACATCAGATCTCTTCTATATGCGACATCCATGTACGGTTTAGGACATCTCATACCATATACTCCTGACACACAACCACTTTATATGTAACGTCACAGCCACTGGTGTGTGAATCCTATCAATAAATTTGACGTCATAAAACATGTGTTGAGACGATACAAACAGTATATCTGACATCACACCATTCGTGTTCTTATTCTGCGGTCACACCACCGTATCAGTGATATAACACAAAGAGTATGTATTAATGTCACCACCATACTTATAGGCATGGACATTATGACTATTCGAGCATCACACCCAGGCTTTATGGACACCACAACACTACGTTCATATTCAAAGCTTCTCTGTCTCAATCACAGCATTATATTGAAGCACATCCACAGATTGTGTGTTTCATCACACGAGATTATACGATGATATCATCGACCCATTATTTGCATGAAATCACAGCCGCATATGCATGTTTTTTACATCATAGGAAATAACTACATGACTTCACATTCATCTGTATGATGTACACGCTCTCTGGACATCACCCTCTGTATACATGTCATCACACAGAATATTTTGAATCACATCCGATGTAGACTGCGTCATTACTTTACAGTGTACTGCTTATACACACACCTGCATATGTTGACTCAAACCCACTGATATATATGACATCATATGAATCTTATATGATATCACACCACTCTTTATGACATCACAAGACTGTATCCATGGACATCCCATCGATCTATTCAAAAATCATCATTCACGTGTTATTCACACTCTACAACGTACCTATTGTGACATCACAGCACTGAAACTGTGACAGACACTTACTCTTTTTGCATCTTACTAATATATATGACATCTCACACTTGTGTAATCGAATGACACAACATTACCACTTTGTTGCGACATCACCACATACTATATCGTGAAATCACTACCACTCAACAATGATTGTAATAGCCTATGTACGTGGTAGAATCACAAAGCAGTGTAGTAAATGATAGACACTTATATATGACAACCAATCCACTATGATGTATCATACATTTGTTTTCTACGTCATGGCTCCCACAATGTTTATGACATCATATCCACGTATAGGGATTCATACTCTGTGTCTAACATATGACTACACATACTCTATATTAGTCTTGAAACATGTGATAACCTGGCCATCATCATCCCATGTATGGTCATCAAACCCACTTGCGTGAGCCGATATCACAACTATGTAGAGTTCCCAGGTGGACATGTATGCCATTCATATGCATTGCCACATGACATCATATCCACTCTTTATGCACATGCATCTTAGTATTCATGACTCACATGCACTCTATTCATGACATTAACACGCACTGTATAGACGATAATGACAGGTCACTATCTAGTATGATATCCACCATTACTTTATATATTGACATCAACAAATGACTCTGTCTCTGAATTCAAACTCTAGGCTTAGGACAATCCCACTACATTATGGAGCATACGCTAAGTGTTATACAACAACAACGATTGTGTAACTTCACAGCCACTAAGGTGACCATCACACGCATGAATACTGTCGTCAACACACGCAAAGTACCAATTTTATCAAACCAGTGTAGTATAACATCACAGCCTCTATATGTTTATGACTTCTATATGTACCTAATACACATCACATCCACTCTTTTGACCTCACACCTCTTTATTTAATGACATTCAAGTGCCATATACCATACATCACATCCCTATATCTGACCTCATTTACCAGTTGTCTTAGTGTTATCTCACACACTCTACATGATATCACAGCCACCTCTATGTATCATATCACAGCCAGTTAACGTCTGGAACTTCCGAACCACTCTATTAATGAAATCAAAATCAAATGTATGACTTACATTACTGTGTTGTGCGTTTGATACACACATCGGATATATCTAAAATCATTGCACTAGAATGACTCCATATCCACTCTAACACAGGCAAACCACAGAAATTTATGCTGCCACATCCACTTCAGGCATGGACATTCACACCCATGTACTAGACCTTGCAGAGTTTTTTTTTGCATCTCAATCTCCTCACTTATATCACGTCCCCACTCTTTGGCAAGACATACATCTGGTCTACTGTATCGCGGCAAACATATACACGATACAAGACATCAGCATCTCGTGTTATTAGATCAAAACCACGTTTCTAAGACATCACACCATCTTATTGACATGTATCAACGTTATTGGAGTGTCAATCAAAGTACATGAGGTTACTCACACCAACTGCGATTGAGGAGATCTCCTTGAGATATGTAGACGACGACTATTCATATCCGTTGTACTAACTGAAATCAGAATTAACTATTTTATAACAAATACACTGTGTCTGTTGTTTCAACCCTACTCTTCGCTGATTCTAATCATTGTATGTTGACTACTCTATACCGTATACGTATCACTAAAAAATTTCCAACAATGGCATCGCTCCACAATTGATGACTCAAGAATATTTATGAATCCACATGCCACTGCAGTTATGACATCATACCTATATTGAACATTGAGAAATCCACCCTATTGATGACCTCTACACTCTTTGTATGACATCACACAAAATTTATGTATTGACACATCTTATGCATTATACATATAGTAACATCCACCTCTTTATGAATGCACACCATTGTAGTCAACACATTAAATTTACCACTGCATTCATGTCTTGACATTCACACACTTATATATGACCCACGCACACAAGACAACGCAATCGTTATATCTGCCCTCTCACCCCACTACATCTGAAACTTCTCCCACGGTATCTGTGTCATCAAACCCAGTTGTATCAATTATACCACACACACGCTCTGTATGACATCACACATACTCTATGTAGGACATATATTCAGTATGCATGACGTCACATGAACTCTTTATGACATCAGACACCTAAATGTGTCCAACATCACACCTCGGAGTATATTGATGACATCAATATTCAATATATATGATATCACCCATACTGCATTCATGACACCACACCTTGAATTATAACTGACATCTCACCCACTTACATTTGACATCACCGCCACTGGATCTACATGTGTCGTCCACACACTCTGTATCGAATGACATCACTGAAGTATGGAAATCATCACCCTTTGCATACTATGACATCATACACATTCTACATGACATCACACATTCACACTTTATGACAATTATCCTCATCATTTAAGATATCACAGCCACTACATTCATGAATCAGATCTCCCTATATGCGACATCTCATTGTATTGGTTTAGGACATGTTCATTCCCACTATACCTCTGACCAGCACAACGCTTATTATGTAACGTCACAGCACTGCGATTTTGTGAATCACTATCCAAATAAATTTGACGTCAAAAAAAAACACTGTGTTGAGACGTACAAACAGTATATCTGATGTACACACTTCGTGTCTGTATTTCTGCGGTCACATCACCGTGTCAGTGCTATAAAACAAAGTGTATCGTTAATTATGTCACATACTATAGGCATGGCTCCATAATGCACTATATAGCGACATCACACCCAGGTTATGACACCACAACATCTCTGTTTCATGACATTTGATAAAAGCTACTGCGTCTCACATAACACGCATTATATCACTGACAGACATCCACAGATGTGTGTCCATCATACGAGATTATCGATGATATATGCCATTGTTTGCATGATAATCGGCGGCGCTATAAGCCATGGACATCATATGACTTACACATGAAATCACTTCATTCTGTATGACGTCACACAGCTAATGAATCACACCTCATTATTCATAATCACAACATACAGATATCTGACTTCAATCACTGTAGCTGCAGTCATTCCTTACAGTTTGTACAAATGTTATACCCACACTGCAATCATTGTTTGACCTCAATCCCACTAAATATATGACATCATTGAATTCATATGTGATATCCACACCCACTTTTATAAACATCATGAAGACTGTATTCATGACATCAATCCGACTCTATTCAAAAACATCATATCCACTGTTTATGACATCACATACAATACATACTTGTGACATGGGAAGCCACTGCAACTGTGACAAGACAACTATGTGTTTTTGACATCATAATCAAGTATATATGACATTTTCACACTTGTGTAAGAATGAACACAGCCACTTTATCCGACATCACACATACTATATCGGTGAAATCAATACATATCCATGTTTGTATATAGGACCTATGTAGTGTTAAATCACACACTGCATGTATAACATGATCAGACACTTTATATGACAAATGTCCATCTTGATGTCTCATACCATTGTTTATTCGTTATTGGACCCACTATGTTTCTGACATCATATCCAGTTATACGGATCTATCATCTGTCTGTCTATGCTACACAAACTCCTATATTTGTCTTGAAACATGTTAACTGCCCTACATCACTGTATGTCATCAAACCAATGGGTCGACGATATACAACAACTATGTAAGAGTTAGGTGTCACATGTCATGCCATATCATCATTGCACTGCACATGGAATCATATCCACACTTTATGACAGCATCCTTAGTATTCATGACATTAATGCACTTTCATTATGGACATTACAACACGCACTGTATTACGATATGAGGGTCACCTACTCTGATATGATATACAATTCCATATAATGTGACATCACACAATGCATTGTCTATGATTCACACACCTCTATGTTATGACATATCACTTTCATATGGCAGGCAGATAGCGCAGTGTTATAACAACATAACGATTGTGTAACTTCCACAGCCACTATGTCTGACATCACAGCATTGTGTCCTAGTGTCAACATATGCAATGTACCAATTTTATCTAATCCACTGTTATGTATAACATCACCAGGCCACTTATATGTATGACATCATATGAACTACATACCAATCCACTTCACTCTTTTTGACCTCTAACCTCTTTATTTATGACATCAAGTCCACTATACCGACATCACATCCACTATATCATGACTCATTTCAGTGTAATTTGTGTTATCACACCCACTCTACCCATGATATCACACCAACTCTATGTATCATATCACAGCCAGTATCCCGTCTGACATCCGAATCCCATCTATTAATGACATCAAATTCCAAATGTATGACAGAACAATACTGTGTGTGGTTGATAACCACATCTGCGGCATATATATGACATCATTCTAGCCCTTCAGAATACATCTATTTATCCACTCTATTCCAGCAAACCACAGAATTTATGCTGCCACATCATTCAGGCAATGAATCACACCACTGTACTAGACTATTGCCCCCACTGTTTTTTTGCCATCTCAATCTCTCACTTATATCAAGTCCACTCTTGGCAAGACATAACACTCGGTATATGTTTGGCAACTTATTCACGATTTACAAGACATCACCATCCTCAGTTTATGATATTCCAAACCCACGTTTTCTACGACATCACAACCATTCTATTTGACATCGTTTCACACGTTATCTGGGTCATCACATTCCACTGTATTGAGGTTATCACACATACTGTATTTATGAGATCTCTTGCGCTATGTAAAGAATTGACATCATATCCTGTTGTAATACGACGATCAGGATTCATCTAGTATTCATTTAAACATCGGACAGACACTGTGGTCTGTGTCATCAATCAAACACCACTCTTTCGATGATATCAACATCCTTTGTATGTATGACGGTCTCACACCCACTACACGTATACCAATCAATATACATGTCCACAAGGCATCGCCTCCACATTTAAATGACATCAGATTATATATGACATCACATGCACTGCACTTCATGACATCACATCTCCGCACTATATCTGACATTGAATCCACCTCTATTGAGTGACTCTCTACCAACTCTTTGGTATGACAATCACACACAAAATTTATGTATGACATCTTATGCATTATACATATTGTCACATCCACTTCATTTATGAATGCACACCATTGTAGTCAACAATTAGCATCCACTGCATTGCATGACTTCACGTAGCCCACACTATATATTGACCACACGCACACAAGAAAACGCAATCAGTTATATTCTGTCCCTCTGCACGGTCCACAAACCACTACATCTTGAAACTTTTCTCACGGTATCTGTGTCATCAAAGCCCAGTGTATCAATTATACCACACACACTCTCTGTATGACATCTAATTCAGAACACATACTCTGATGTAGGACTATTTATTCAGTATGCATGACGTCACGATGAATCTTTATGACATCAAGACCTAATGTGTGACATCATACACCCCAGTATATTTGATGACATCCTATTCAATATATATGATATCACCCATACTGCATTCATGACACCTACACACGACTAACCTGACATCTTACATCCACTCCACTACATTTGACATCACCGCCACTGGATCTGTGTCGTCACACACTCTGTATCGATGACATCACAGCAAGTATGGAAATCATCACCCTTGGCAATACATATGACATCATACACATTCTACATGACATCACATTCACACTTTATGACATCACATTCTATCCTCAGCATTTAAGATATCACAGCCACTACATTCATGACATCAGATCTCATATATGCGTACATCAACATGTACGGTTTAGGACATCGTCATCCCCTATACTCTGACAGCACAACCACTTTATATGTAACGTCACACAGCCACTTTGGTTGTTTGGTGAATCCCTATCCAATAAATTTGACGTCTAAAAACACTGTGTTGAGACGATACAAACAGTATATCTGATGTCACACCATCCAGTCCGTGTCTGTATTTCTGCGGTCACACCCACCGTATCAGTGATATAACACAAAGTGTATGTATTATGTCACACATATTATAGGCATGGCACATTATGCACTATATACGACATCACACCCAGGCTTTATGACACCACAACACTCTGTTCATGACATCAAAGCTACTCTGTCTCACATCACAGCATTATATCTGACAGCACATCCACAGAATGTGTGTCATCATATGACCGAGATTATCGATGATATATGCCCACCATTATTTGCATGATATCACAGCCGCCATATGCATGACATCATATGAACTACACATGACATCACATTCATTCTGTATGACGTCACACCGCTCTATGACATCACACCCTCTGTATTCATGTCATCACACACAGTATATCTGACGACAAGACACCTACTCTGTTTTTTTGACATCATACTCAGTATATATGACATCTCACTTTGTGTATGAATGACAACACAACCACATTATCCGACATCACACATACTATATCGGTGAAATCACACTCACTAGAATGATTGTATTAGACCCTATGTACGTGTGAAATCACACACACTGCATGTATAACATGATAGACACTTTATATGACACATCATATCCACCGTATACGATCTCATCCACTCTGTGTCTATGCCTACACAAAGCTCTATATTTGTCTTGAAACATGTTATAACTGCCATCACATCCACTGTATGTCATCAAACCCACTTGGTCGACGATATCACACCAACTATGTAAGAGTTCCCAGGTGGCACATGTATGCCATCATATGCACTGCACATGACATCATATCCACACTTTATGACAAGCATCCTTAGTATTCATGACATCACATGCACTCTATTCATGACATAACACGCACTGTATACGATATGACAGGTCACCTACTCTGTATGATATCACATTCACTATATATGTGACATCACACAATGACTCTGTCTATGACTTCACACACTCTATGCTTATGACATATCCACACGATTGTGTAACTTCACAGCCACTATGTCTGACATCACACGCATTGTATCTGTGACAACACACGCAATGTACCAATTTTATCTAACCCAGTGTATGTATGACATCACAGCCACTATATGTATGACATCATATGTACTACATACGACATCACATCCACTCTTTTTGACCTCACACCTCTTTATTTATGACATCAAGTCCACTATACCAGACATCACATCCACTATATCTGACCTCATTTCCAGTGTATTTGTGTTATCACACCCACTCTACCCATGATATCACAGCCACTCTATGTATCATATCACAGCCAGTATACGTCTGACATCCTATCCACCACTCTTTATGACATCAAATCCACAATGTATGACATACAACACTGTGTGTGTGGTTGATACCACACTCGGCATATATATGACATCATTCGCCCTTCAGATGACATCATATCCACTCTATTCCACCAAACCACAGAATTTATGCTGCCACATCCACTTCAGGCATGACATCACACCCACTGTACTAGACATTGCCCCCACTGTTTTTTTGCCATCTCAATCTCTCCACTTATATCACGTCCACTCTTGGCAAGACATCACACTCGGTATATGTATGGCAACTTATTCACACATACAAGACATCACATCCTCAGTTTATGATATCAAACCACCGTTTCTACGACATCACAACCATTCTATTTGACATCGTTTCCACGTTATCTGGGTCATCACATCCACTGTATTGAGGTTATCACACACCAACTGTATTTATGAGATCTCTTGCCTATGTAAAGACGACATCATATCCGTTGTATACGACATCAGATTCACTATATTATTAACATCACAGACACTGTGTCTGTGTCATCACACACCCACTCTTTCGATGATATCACATCCTTTGTATGTATGACCTCACACCCACTACACGTATACCATCATATACATTCCACAAGGCATCGCCTCCACATTTAATGACATCACCGATTATATATGACATCACATGCACTGCACTCATGACATCACTCCCACTATATCTGACATTGAATCCACCCTATTGATGACCTCTACCAACTCTTTGTATGACATCACACAAAATTTATGTATGACATCTTATGCATTATACATATTGTCACATCCACTCTTTATGAATGCACACCATTGTAGTCAACACATTACATCCACTGCATTCATGACTTCACACACACTATATATGACCACGCACACAAGACAACGCAATCGTTATATCTGCCCTCTCACCCACTACATCTGAAACTTCCTCCACGGTATCTGTGTCATCAAACCCAGTGTATCAATTATACACACACACACTCTCTGTATGACATCACACATACTCTATGTAGGACATCATATTCAGTATGCATGACGTCACATGAACTCTTTATGACATCAGACACCTAAATGTGTGACATCACACCCAGTATATTGATGACATCATATTCAATATATATGATATCACCCATACTGCATTCATGACACCACACCGACTATACCTGACATCTCACCCACTACATTTGACATCACCGCCACTGGATCTGTGTCGTCACACACTCTGTATCGATGACATCACAGCAAGTATGGAAATCATCACCCTTGGCATACATATGACATCATACACATTCTACATGACATCACATTCACACTTTATGACATCTATCCTCAGCATTTAAGATATCACAGCCACTACATTCATGACATCAGATCTCCTATATGCGACATCACATGTACGGTTTAGGACATCTCATCCCCTATACTTCTGACAGCACAACCACTTTATATGTAACGTCACAGCCACTGCGTTTGTGAATCCCTATCCAATAAATTTGACGTCAAAAACACTGTGTTGAGACGATACAAACAGTATATCTGATGTCACACCATCCGTGTCTGTATTTCTGCGGTCACACCCACCGTATCAGTGATATAACACAAAGTGTATGTATTATGTCACACATATTATAGGCATGGCACATTATGCACTATATACGACATCACACCCAGGCTTTATGACACCACAACACTCTGTTCATGACATCAAAGCTACTCTGTCTCACATCACAGCATTATATCTGACAGCACATCCACAGAATGTGTGTCATCATACCGAGATTATCGATGATATATGCCCCATTATTTGCATGATATCACAGCCGCCATATGCATGACATCAGATGAACTACACATGACATCACATTCATTCTGTATGACGTCACACCGCTCTATGACATCACACCCTCTGTATTCATGTCATCACACACAGTATATCTGACATCACATCCACTGTAGCTGCGTCATTACTTACAGTGTACTGCTTATACCACACCTGCAATATGTTTGACCTCAAACCCACTATATATATGACATCATGGGAATTCTATGTGATATCACACCCACTCTTTATGACATCACAAGACTGTACTGTATCATGACATCCCATCCACTCGATTCAAAGCATCATATCCACTGTTTATCACATCACATACAATATACTTGTGACATCACAGCCACTGCAACTGTGACAAGACACCTACTCTGTTTTTGACATCATACTCAGTATATATGACATCTCACATTGTGTATGAATGACAACACAACCACATTATCCGACATCACACATACTATATCGGTGAAATCACACTCACTAGAATGATTGTATTAGACCCTATGTACGTGTGAAATCACACACACTGCATGTATAACATGATAGACACTTTATATGACAACAAGTCCACTCATGATGTCATCATACCATTGTTTATCCGTCATGGCACCCACAATGTTTATGACATCATATCCACCGTATAGGATCTCATCCACTCTGTGTCTATGACTACACAATCTCTATATTTGTCTTGAAACATGTTATAACTGCCATCACATCCACTGTATGTCATCAAACCCACTTGGTCGACGATATCACACCAACTATGTAAGAGTTCCCAGGTGGCACATGTATGCCATCATATGCACTGCACATGACATCATATCCACACTTTATGACAAGCATCCTTAGTATTCATGACATCACATGCACTCTATTCATGACATAACACGCACTGTATACGATATGACAGGTCACCTACTCTGTATGATATCACATTCACTATATATGTGACATCACACAATGACTCTGTCTATGACTTCACACACTCTATGCTTATGACATATCCACTTCATATGGCAGCATACGCAGTGTTATAACAACATAACGATTGTGTAACTTCACAGCCACTATGTCTGACATCACACGCATTGTATCTGTGTCAACACACGCAATGTACCAATTTTATCTAACCCAGTGTATGTATGACATCACAGCCACTATATGTATGACATCATATGTACTACATACGACATCACATCCACTCTTTTTGACCTCACACCTCTTTATTTATGACATCAAGTCCACTATACCAGACATCACATCCACTATATCTGACCTCATTTCCAGTGTATTTGTGTTATCACACCCACTCTACCCATGATATCACAGCCACTCTATGTATCATATCACAGCCAGTATACGTCTGACATCCTATCCACTCTATTTATGACATCAAATCCACAATGTATGACATACAACACTGTGTGTGGTTGATACCACACTCGGCATATATATGACATCATTCGCCCTTCAGATGACATCATATCCACTCTATTCCAGCAAACCACAAAATTTATGCTGCCACATCCACTTCAGGCATGACATCACACCCACTGTACTAGACATTGCCCCCACTGTTTTTTTGCCATCTCAATCTCTCCACTTATATCACGTCCACTCTTGGCAAGACATCACACTCGGTATATGTATGGCAACTTATTCACCATACAAGACATCACATCCTCAGTTTATGATATCAAACCACCGTTTCTACGACATCACAACCATTCTATTTGACATCGTTTCCACGTTATCTGGGTCATCACATCCACTGTATTGAGGTTATCACACCAACTGTATTTATGAGATCTCTTGCCCTATGTAAGACGACATCATATCCGTTGTATACGACATCAGATTCACTATATTATTAACATCACAGACACTGTGTCTGTGTCATCACACCCACTCTTTCGATGATATCACATCCTTTGTATGTATGACCTCACACCCACTACACGTATACCATCATATACATTCCACAAGGCATCGCCTCCACATTTAATGACATCACCGATTATATATGACATCACATGCACTGCACTCATGACATCACTCCCACTATATCTGACATTGAATCCACCCTATTGATGACCTCTACCAACTCTTTGTATGACATCACACAAAATTTATGTATGACATCTTATGCATTATACATATTGTCACATCCACTCTTTATGAATGCACACCATTGTAGTCAACACATTACATCCACTGCATTCATGACTTCACACACACTATATATGACCACGCACACAAGACAACGCAATCGTTATATCTGCCCTCTCACCCACTACATCTGAAACTTCCTCCACGGTATCTGTGTCATCAAACCCAGTGTATCAATTATACCACACACACTCTCTGTATGACATCACACATACTCTATGTAGGACATCATATTCAGTATGCATGACGTCACATGAACTCTTTATGACATCAGACACCTAAATGTGTGACATCACACCCAGTATATTGATGACATCATATTCAATATATATGATATCACCCATACTGCATTCATGACACCACACCGACTATACCTGACATCTCACCCACTACATTTGACATCACCGCCACTGGATCTGTGTCGTCACACACTCTGTATCGATGACATCACAGCAAGTATGGAAATCATCACCCTTGGCATACATATGACATCATACACATTCTACATGACATCACATTCACACTTTATGACATCTATCCTCAGCATTTAAGATATCACAGCCACTACATTCATGACATCATCTCCTATATGCGACATCACATGTACGGTTTAGGACATCTCATCCCCTATACTTCTGACAGCACAACCACTTTATATGTAACGTCACAGCCACTGCGTTTGTGAATCCCTATCCAATAAATTTGACGTCAAAAACACTGTGTTGAGACGATACAAACAGTATATCTGATGTCACACCATCCGTGTCTGTATTTCTGCGGTCCACCCACCGTATCAGTGATATAACACAAAGTGTATGTATTATGTCACACATATTATAGGCATGGCACATTATGCACTATATACGACATCACACCCAGGCTTTATGACACCAAACACTCTGTTCATGACATCAAAGCTACTCTGTCTCACATCACAGCATTATATCTGACAGCACATCCACAGAATGTGTGTCATCATACCGAGATTATCGATGATATATGCCCCATTATTTGCATGATATCACAGCCGCCATATGCATGACATCATATGAACTACACATGACATCACATTCATTCTCTATGACGTCACACCGCTCTATGACATCACACCCTCTGTATTCATGTCATCACACACAGTATATCTGACATCACATCCACTGTAGCTGCGTCATTACTTACAGTGTACTGCTTATACCACACCTGCAATATGTTTGACCTCAAACCCACTATATATATGACATCATATGAATTCTATGTGATATCACACCCACTCTTTATGACATCACAAGACTGTATTCATGACATCCCATCCGCTCTATTCAAAACATCATATCCACTGTTTATGACATCACATACAATATACTTGTGACATCACAGCCACTGCAACTGTGACAACACTACTACTGTGTTTTTGACATCATACTCAGTATATATGACATCTCACATTGTGTATGAATGACAACACAACCACTTTATCCGACATCACACATACTATATCGGTGAAATCACACTCACTTGAATGATTGTATTAGACCCTATGTACGTGTGAAATCACACACTGCATGTATAACATGATAGACACTTTATATGACAACATGTCCACTCTTGATGTCATCATACCATTGTTTATCTGTCATGGCACCCACTATGTTTATGACATCATATCCACCGTATACGATCTCATCCACTCTGTGTCTATGACTACACAATCTCTATATTTGTCTTGAAACATGTTATAACTGCCATCACATCCACTGTATGTCATCAAACCCACTTGGTCGACGATATCACACCAACTATGTAAGAGTTCCCAGGTGGCACATGTATGCCATCATATGCACTGCACATGACATCATATCCACACTTTATGACAAGCATCCTTAGTATTCATGACATCACATGCACTCTATTCATGACATAACACGCACTGTATACGATATGACAGGTCACCTACTCTGTATGATATCACATTCACTATATATGTGACATCACACAATGACTCTGTCTATGACTTCACACACTCTATGCTTATGACATATCCACTTCATATGGCAGCATACGCAGTGTTATAAAAACAACATAACGATTGTGTAACTTCACAGCCACTATGTCTGACATCACACGCATTGTATCTGTGTCAACACACGCAATGTACCAATTTTATCTAACCCAGTGTATGTATGACATCACAGCCACTATATGTATGACATCATATGTACTACTACATACGACATCACATCCACTCTTTTTGACCTCACACCTCTTTATTTATGACATCAAGTCCACTATACCAGACATCACATCCACTATATCTGACCTCATTTCCAGTGTATTTGTGTTATCACACCCACTCTACCCATGATATCACAGCCACTCTATGTATCATATCACAGCCAGTATACGTCTGACATCCTATCCACTCTATTTATGACATCAAATCCACAATGTATGACATACAACACTGTGTGTGGTTGATACCACACTCGGCATATATATGACATCATTCGCACTTCAGATGACATCATATCCACTCTATTCCACCAAACCACAAAATTTATGCTGCCACATCCACTTCAGGCATGACATCACACCCACTGTACTAGACATTGCCCCCACTGTTTTTTTGCCATCTCAATCTCTCCACTTATATCACGTCCACTCTTGGCAAGACATCACACTCGGTATATGTATGGCAACTTATTCACCATACAAGACATCACATCCTCAGTTTATGATATCAAACCACCGTTTCTACGACATCACAACCATTCTATTTGACATCGTTTCCACGTTATCTGGGTCATCACATCCACTGTATTGAGGTTATCACACCAACTGTATTTATGAGATCTCTTGCCCTATGTAAGACGACATCATATCCGTTGTATACGACATCAGATTCACTATATTATTAACATCACAGACACTGTGTCTGTGTCATCACACCCACTCTTTCGATGATATCACATCCTTTGTATGTATGACCTCACACCCACTACACGTATACCATCATATACATTCCACAAGGCATCGCCTCCACATTTAATGACATCACAGATTATATATGACATCACATGCACTGCACTCATGACATCACTCCCACTATATCTGACATTGAATCCACCCTATTGATGACCTCTACCAACTCTTTGTATGACATCACACAAAATTTATGTATGACATCTTATGCATTATACATATTGTCACATCCACTCTTTATGAATGCACACCATTGTAGTCAACACATTACATCCACTGCATTCATGACTTCACACACACTATATATGACCACGCACACAAGACAACGCAATCGTTATATCTGCCCTCTCACCCACTACATCTGAAACTTCCTCCACGGTATCTGTGTCATCAAACCCAGTGTATCAATTATACCACACACACTCTCTGTATGACATCACACATACTCTATGTAGGACATCATATTCAGTATGCATGACGTCACATGAACTCTTTATGACATCAGACACCTAAATGTGTGACATCACACCCAGTATATTGATGACATCATATTCAATATATATGATATCACC
>JAJLRB010000285.1:0-58991 GCA_020976825.1 Odocoileus hemionus
AATTTTGTGTGATATCAGACAAAGGGTTGGTAAAGGTCATCAATAGGGTGGATCAATGATTCAAAATATAGTGGAGTGATGTCATGAGTGGCAGTGTATGTGATGATCATATATAATCTGTGATGTCATTAAAAGTTGAAGGCGATTCATTGTGTAATGTATATGACGGTATACGTTTAAGTGGGTGTGAGTCTTACATCACAAAGTGGTGATATCATCGGGGGGGGTAAAAGAGAGTGGGTGTGATGACACAGGACTCACAGTGTCCTTGTGATGTTATATAATATAGTGAATTTGATGTCCGTATACAAACAAAATATGTATGTCGATCCCTTACATAGGGCAAGAGATCTCATAAAAAATACAGTTGGTGTGATAACCTCAATACACTGTGGATGTGAAGACCCGATACCGTGGGAAACGATGTCCAAATAAATGGTTTGTGATGTCGTAGAAACGGTGGTTTGATATCATAAACTCGAGGATGTGATGTCTTGTATGGTGACAAAAAATGTTGCCATACATATGACCGAGTGTGATGTCATGCAAAGAGTGGACGTGATATCAGTGAGAGATTGAGATGGCAAAAAAAACAGTGGGGCACAATGTCCAGTACAGTGGGTGTGATGTCCATTCCTGAAGATGGATGTGGCAGGCTTAAATTCTGTGGTTTGGTGTGATACTGAAATAGTGGATATAAGGTGTCCATCTCCCGAAGTGCAAATGTATGACATATTATGTATGCCGAGTAAGAGGTATTCAACCACACACAGTGTTGTAAATGTCATACCATTGTTGGTATTTGACTGTTTTAAAAAGAGTGGATAGGATGTCAGACGTATACTGGCTGTGATATGAATACATATTAGTGGCTGTGATATCATGGGTAGAGAGTGGGTGTGATAACACAAATACACTGCAAAATGGAGGTCAGATATAGTGGTGATGTGATGTCGGTATAGTGGACTTGATGTCATAAATAAAGAGGTGTGAGGTCAAAAAGAGTGGATGTAGATGTCGTAATGTAGTACATATGATGCCACATAGAGTCCATATAGTGGCTGTGATGTCATACATACACTGGGTTAAGCCCTCTATAAAATTAGGTACATTGCGTGTGTTGACACAGATACAATGCGTGTGATGTCAGACATAGATGGCTGTGAAGTTGCAACACACATGTGTTGTGTTGTCTATACACTCTTTTATTCACTGCGTGTGATGCCACCTATGCATGAAGTGGATCGGTCTGTCATATTAGCATAGAGTGTGTGAAGTTCATAGACAGAGGTCATTTGTGGGATGTCACATATATAGTGAAATGTGATATCATACAGAGTTAGGTGACCTGCTCATATATCGTAATAGTGCGTGTTATGTCATGAATAGAGTGCTAGTTGAGATGTCATAAATTTACTAGGATGGACTGATGCTTGTCATAAAGTGTGGATATAGATATCATGTCACAGTGCATATGATGGCATACTGTTGTGGCCAATGAACTGGGAACGCTACTTATGTTAGTTGGTGTTGATATCGTCTAGCACCAATAAGTCGGGTTTGATGACCATACAGGTTGGAATGTGATGGCAGTTATAACATGTTTCAAGACAAAATTAAAGAGCTTGTGTAGTTCATTAGACACAGAGTGGACTGGATATCATATACGTCGGTGGATAAGATCTTTGTCATAAAACATTGTGGGTGCCCATGGACAGATAAACACAATGGTATGATGACATCTAATGAGTGGACTTGTTGTCATATAAAAAGTGTCTCTGTATCATGTTATACAATAATGCAGTGTGTGTGATTTTCACACGTACATAGGGTATTCTACTACAATCATTCTAAGTGAGTGTGATTTCACAGGATATAAGTATGTGTGATGATGCGGATAAAGTGGTTGTGTTGTCATTCATACACTATGCATGTGAGATGTCTCATATATACTGACAGTATGATGTCCAAATCACAGAGTCAGGTTGTCTTGTCACAGTATGCAGTGGCTGTGATCTGTCACAAGTATAATTGTATGTGATGTGGCATAAACAAGTGGATATGATGACTGTTTTGAATCGATAGTGGGACTGGGATGTCCTTCATGAATACAGTCTTGTGACAGTTGTCATAAGACAGTGGGTGTGTGATATTCACATAGAATTCCCAGATGATGTCATATATATAGTGGGTTTGAGCGTTTCAACATATATTGCAGGGTGTGGTATATTGAAGCAGTACACTGTAAGTAATGACGCAGCTACAGTGGATATGTGATGTCAGATCTCATACTTGAGTGTGATGACATGAATACAGAGGGTGATGATTGTCATAGAGCGGTGTGACGTCATACAGAATGAATTGTAGATGTCATGTGTAGTTTTCATCTGATGTCTCATGCATATGGCGGCTGTGATTCATGCAAACAATGGGGCAATATATCATACGATAATCTCGGTGTGATGAACACACATTACTGTGGATGTGCTGTCAGAATATAATGCTGTGATGTGAGACAGTAGTAGCTTTGATGTCATGGAACGAGTAAGTGTTGTGGTGTCATAAAGCTGGTTGGTATGAGTCGTATCAAAGTGCATAATTGTGTCCATGCCTATATGTCATGATTTGTGTACATACTATACAATACACTTTCTGTGCTACTATAGCACTGATTACGGCGGGTGTATAGGCCTGTTCAGAGAATTACAAACAACGCACTAGTTTATGTGTGGTGATACCATATATGACTGATTGTATGAATCGTTCTCAACACATATAGTGTTTTTACGTCAAATTTATTGATATTAGTGGATTCAACAAACACTAGTGGCTCTTGAACGTTATCATACTAAATGGCGGTGGTCTTATTGTTATTGAGGATTGTCAGAGATATACGGGGGGATGAGATAAGTCCTATTTACGCGTAATTCTTAGAAGTCGTTAGAACGTGGGTTTCGCATAACATGAGATTTGACCATATACGGGAGGTATCTGAAGAGTCTGGAATGTATGGTGGCTTGTGATATGTCTTGAAGAATGCGTGAGGATTGATGTCATATAAAGTGTGAAATGTTAGATGTTCAATGTAGAGTGTGTATGATGTCATGCGTAAGCCAAGAGTGTATGATGTATCCATCACTTGCTGTGATGTTCCTCGATAACTAGAGTGTCGTGACGACACAGATCCAGATGGCTGGTGATATGCAAGAATGTAGTGGGTGAGAATGTCAGGTCATATGTCGGGTATTGGTGGTATCATGTAAAGGCATGTATGGTGGTTGATATCAAAATATAATTGTGTAATTATGATGTCAGTCAAATGTAATGTAGGTGCGATGGTCACACATTTAGGTGTCTATATGTCAATAAAGAGTTCATGTGATGTCATGCTATCTCACTGAATTATTATGTCGGCTACATAGAGTGTGTGTGATGTCATACATGTAGATAGTGTGTGTAAGTATAAGTTGATACACTAGGGTTTGATGACACAGATACCGTGGAAAGGAAGTTTCAGATATGTAGATGGAGTGAGAGGGCCAGATATAAACGATTGCGTTGTCTTGTGTGCGTGGTCATATATAGTGTGTGTGAAGTCATGAATGCAGTGGATTGTAATGTGATGACTACACAATGTGTGTGCATTCATAAAGAGTGGATGTGACAATATGTATAATGCATAAGATGTCATACATAAATTTTTTGTGATGATGTCATACATGAAAAGAGTTGGTAGAGGTCATCAATAGGGTGGATTCAATGTCAGATAGTGTGGAGTGATGTCATGAGTGCAGTGCAATCGTGATGTCATATATAATCGGTGATGTTATTAAATGTGGAGGCGATGCCTTGTGGGATATGTATATGATGGTATACGTGTATGTGGGTGGGTGCTTCATACATACAAAGGAATCTGATATCATCCGATGAAGGGTGGGTGTGATGACACAGACACAGTGTCTGGTGATGGTTAATAATATATAGTGAAATCTGATGTCGTATACAACGATTATGATGTCGTTTTACATAGGGCAAGAGATCTCATAAATACAGTTGGTGTGATAACCTCAATACAGTGGATGTGATGACCCAGTATACCGTCGTCGTGGAAACGATGTTCCATATAATGGTTGTGATGTCGTAGAAGATAAGAAAAGAAACGGGGTGGTTCTGATATCATAAACTGAGGATGTGATGTCTTGTATGGTGAAAAAAGTTGCCATACTATGATGCCCGAGTGTGATGTCATGCAAAGAGTGGTGGACGTGATATCAGTGGGAAGAGATTGAGATGGCAGAAAAAAAACAGTGGGGGGGCAATGTCTGAGTACAGTGGGTTGTGTGATGTCATGCCCTGAAGTGGATGTGGCAGGCATGATTTCTGTGGTTTGGTGTGATAGAGTGGATAATGATGTCATCTGAAGTGCAAATGATGTCATATATATGCCGAGTGTGGTAATCAACCACACACAGTGTTGTATGTCATACATTGTGGTTTGATGTCATAAAGTCGAGTTGTGGATAGGATGTCAACGTATAAGGCTGCTGTGACTATTGAATGTACATAGAGTGGCTGTGATATCATGGGTTTAGAGTGTATGGTGTGATAACACAAATACACTGGAAAATGAGGTCAGATATAGTGGATGTGATGTCTGGTATAGTGGACTTGATGTCATTAATGATATAAAGAGGTGTGTGTAGGTCAAAAAGATTTGGAGTGTGATGTCGTATGTAGTACATATGATGTCATACATTTGTAGTGGCTGTGATGTCATACATACACGGGTTATGATAAAATTGGTACATTGTGTGTGTTGACACAGATACAATGCGTGTGATGTCAGACATAGTGGCTGTGAAGTTACACAATGGTTGTGTTGGTTTTTATAACACTGCGTGTGATGCCATATGAAGTGGATATGTCATAAGCATAGAGTGTGTGAAGTCATAGACAGAGTCATTGTGTGATGTCACATATATAGTGAATGTGATATCATACAGAGTAGGTGACCTGTCATATCGTATATAGTGCGTGTGTTATGTCATGAATAGAGTGCATGTGATGTCATAAATACTAAGGATGCTTGTCATAAAGTGTGGATATGATGTCATGTGCAGTGCATATGATGGCATACATGTGCCACCTGGGAACTCTTACATAGTTGGTGTGATATCGTCGACAAAGTGGGTTTGATGACATACAGTGGATGTGATGGCAGTTATAACATGTTTCAAGACAAATATGGAGCTTGTGTAGTCATAGACACAGAGTGGATGAGATCGTATACGGTGGATATGATGTCATAAACAGTTTAGTGGGTTCCATGACAGATAAACAATGGTATGATGACATCAAGAGTGGACATTGTTGTCATATAAAGTGTCTATCATGTTATACATGCAGTGTGTGATTTCATATGGATAAAGGTGGTTGTTATTAAATTGTGTCATTAAGGAATGTAAACAAAGTTTCTGCAAATTTGTGAGTCAAAAATTGAGGACAAAGGTAGGTATTTATGTAATGGTGTGTTATTCATGAAAGGGGGCCTGTATTGATATATAGGTTTTTGGGCAATAAAGTGTGTATGAGTTGTTGCAGCATATGTTTTATATTTGCCAAAGGGAAATTAAGGGTTAAAAGGGGGTATCAACAAGTTGGTTTGAAAGCATAGTGGATTTAAATGGAGTTTATAAAGTTTCCAAGGCAAATATGTGGTGTTAGAAGGATGAGAGTTTAAAATTTGATGTCTAAATAGTGGTGATGGGATAAAATTTGGTTGTGAATAGTAATTTGTATAAAATGTGTCTTCCAGGTTATCACGTTGATTTCCCCCAAACTCATAGGGGTTTAAAATTACAACTTTTTAAAAAGAGGTGATTCCTATATTGTTGATTAAAAGGGTTTTGTGTTATTCTAAAAGTTGGGGTAAATATAGTGTTCAAAATTGTGTTTGTACAGGAGTGGTGTGGTTAAAAAATTTGGAAAAAATGGAATTGTTTTGGGGAAAGAGCGCTGGGTGTAATTTAAGTGTGGGAAAAGGATGTGTTGTTGAAAAATTAATAAAATTTAAAGTCAATATTTGTTGATCAAAGGGGGTATAAAGTTTAAATTGTAAGTATGAGCAGTCAGGATGTTTTCAATTGGTTTCTGACATTGGAATAAGAGGGTGGGGTGATCTCCGTTGAACAAAGTGGTTGAGCATTAAGTTCAAAATTTATTTATGCATATGCTCGGTAATTCATAACATGGTATCATAACTGTTAACCTCAAAGTGGATGTATGCCTATAATTGAAGTGAAAATATTTTTGGTATAAAGTGTTGTTCATAAGGTTTGATGTCTTTTGGGTTCATTAAATTTAGCTTATAGTATAGTAAAAAAAATTACTACATTGTGTATTCATAAGTGGTTGATTTGAAAATGAGTATTAGGATGTCAAAATGGTTGTCCAAAATTTTGAAATTGGGACAAAATTAGGGAAATTAAACGATGCGTGATATATAATGTGGTTTTGATAAGGTAGGTGGGTTAAAGAACGTGAGTATTATGGTTATGCTGAATGGTTGATTTATAAAATGGCAAAGTTTAGTGAATTATTAAAGTTAAATGGGATTTATAGGTTGTTCAATTGGTGGTTCCAATAAAGCTGTAACAGATAAGGCGTGAATTAAAGGTGGGTAATGTAGGTATGTCGGTGTGGTCATGAAGCTTTTGATTCCATTTTTGATATGAAAATCCTCATTTAATGGTGTTTATTCATAATTGGGTCTATATAAGGTTCAAAATTGAAACTCATATATGGTTGATGCCTAAGGGTGTGTGGTTGTCATACGAATTTGGTTATAATTTTCACGGGTTGTGAAAAAGGTGAGAGAAGTTAGATTTAAAATGGGTGAGAACAGGTTTTCGTGGCTTGTTTGTTTTTGCTGGCAATAAGTTTAATATAACCTATTTTGTGTTTTAAATGGTGGGCTTCAAATGTTAATCTTATATGGAAGTGTCAAATAATTTGTGTCATTAAAAGGTTAAGGATTGAGTGGATAAACGTTGGGGGGAGTTATAGGATTGATTCTAAATTGTGATGCAAAATGTGGAATTATGAATGTCTATGGATTAGTAATTTTGGGGGGTTAAAACTTTAACCCCAAAAGGATGTGGATACTGGAAAATGGGTTTTGTGACCAACAATGTGTGATGTTTAGATAGTGAATTGATTCTAAAAGGTGTTTGGGAAATAAAAAAGGGTCAAAACAGTGGTGGGTTAAATTTTACTTGGGTGGTGTAAGAAATTCCAAGGAAGATGTCAATAATGGTGTGTCAAAACGGGGTTTTATCATAAGGTTGTGTTATGGATGTGATCATATCGGTGTGATTTCAAATTGCGTGATCAGGGAAAGGTTGATCAAACAAAAGGGAAAGTATTAGTGGGTTTTAGTATTGGGGTGTAGTAAAGGGTTTTATATATGATTCACAAATGGGTGATGCAAATTAAGGTGTTAAAAACGTGGACTACTTGGGTTGGTGGTTAAAAGAGAAATTGGACTATATGGTTATGACAAAGGGGGAATTGAGTTGGTGATCAAATAATGGTTTGGGTCAGGCATATAGTTGGTGTGATGTCTGGTATAGTGGACTTGATGTATAAATAAAGAGGTGTGAGGTCAAAAAGAGTGGATTGATGTCGTATGTATACATATATGTCATACATATAGTGGCTGTATGTCATACATACACTGGTTTAGATAAAATTGGTTAATTTCGTGTGTTTACACAGATACAATGCGTGTGATGTCAGAATAATGGCTGTGAAGTTAACAATGGTTTTTGTTATAACACTGGTGGTGCGCATATAAGGTGGATATGTCATAGCATAGAGTGTGTGAAGTAAACAGAATCATTTTGTGATGTCAATATATAGTGAATGTGATATCATACAAAGTAGTTTCTGTCCCTATCGTATAAGTGGTGTTTTCATGAATAGAGGCATTTTGATGTCATAAAAATAAGGATGCTTGTCATAAAGTGGGGGATTGATGCATGGTGCATGCATATGATGGCATAAAATTGCCACCTGGGAATCTTCTAGTTGGGTGAGAAACGTCGACAAAAGTGGGTTTGTGACATACAGTGGATGTGATGGCGTTTAAATGTTTCAAGACAAATATTGGGGCTTGTTAGTCATAGAACAGAGTGGATGAGATCGTATACGGTGGATATGATGTCAAAACATAGTGTCATAAGAAAACAATGGTAGTGACATCAAGAGTGGAAGTTGTCATAAAAGTGTCTATATGTATACATGCAGTGGGATTTCAACGTACATAGGGTCTAAAACAACATTCAGTAGTGGTGATTTTCAAAGAATAGTATGTGTTGATGTGGATAAAAGTTGTGTTTTCATTTCATACAAATGTGAATGTCATATAAATGAGTAATGTCAAAAACAGTAGGGGTCGTCACAGTTGCAGTGGCTGTGATTCCCAAGTATTAATGATGTGATGTCATAAAATGGAAAATGATTTTTGAATAGACGGTGGATGTCATGATAAAGTCTGGGGATGTCATAAAGAGTGTGTGATATCACATAGAAATTTATATGATGTCATAAAATTATAGTGGGTTTGAGTCAAACATATTTCAGGTGTGGTAAAAACAGTCACTGTAAGTAATGACGCAGTACAGTGGATGTGATGTCAGATTATACTTGTGTGTGATGACATGAAATCGAGGTGTGATGTCCCTAGACGTTGTGACGTCAAACAGGAATGAATGTGAGTCATGTTTTAGTCCATATGTTATCCCTATGGCGGCCTTGATTATCAACAAAAAATGGCATATTTTATCGATAATCTCGGTGTGATGACACACATTCTGTGGCATGTGCTGTCAGATATAATGGTGTGATGGAGCAAAAGGAGTAAGTTTGATGTCATGAACAAATGTTGTGTTCTAAAGCTGGGGTGTGATGTTAATGTGCATTATGTGTTGGCCATATGCATTGTTTACATAATAATACACTTTGTGTTTAACTGATACGGGGGGTGGACCAGAATACCCGGGGGCAGGAAGGTGGGGAAATTTAGATATACTAGTTTGTATCGTCCTAACACAGTGTTTTTGACGTCCAAAATTTTTTGGAAGGGGATTCACAAACGCAGTGGCCCGTGACGTTAAATATAAAGTGGTTGTTTCTGTCAGAGGTAAAAGGGATGAGGTGTCCTAAACGGGAAATGATGAATGTGGCATATAGGAGATCTGTTCAGAATGTAGTGGCGTGATATCTAAATGCTTTAGGATAGATGTCATAAAGTGTGAATGTGATGTATGTAGAATGTGTATATGTCATATAACAAGGGTGATGATTTCCCATACTTGCTGTGATGTCATCGAACAGAGTGTGGATCACAGATCCAGTTGGCGGTGATGTCAAATGGTAGTGTGAGATGTCGGTATATCGTGTGGTGTCATGAATGCAGTATGGGTGATACATATATATTTGGAAAATGAATGTATCAATATACTGGGGTGATTCATCACATTTAAGGTGTCTGATTATAAGGTTCATGTGACGTCATGCATACGAAAATGATGTCCAACATAGAGTTGTGTGATTCATACAGAGAGTTGTGGTTATAAATTGATAACTGGGTTTGATGACACAGATAACGTGGAGAAGTTTCGATGTAGTGGGTGAAGAGGGCAGATATAACGATTGCGTTGTCTTGTGGGGCATATATATGGTGTGAAGTCATGAATGGCAGTGGATGTAAATTGTTTGACTACAATGGTGTGCATTCATAAAGAAATGGAAAGTGCAATATGTATAATGCATAAGATGTCATACATAAATTTTGTGTGATGTCATTTCAAAGAGTTTGGTAGAGGTCACAATAGGGTGATTCAATGTCGATATAGTGGAGTGATGTATATGCAGTGCATGGATGTCATAAAATAATCTTGTGATGTCATTTAAATGGGGGAGGCAAAATGCTTGTGGAAGTAATATGAGGGATACGTGTAGTGGGTGGGAGGTCATACATACAAAGGATGGATATCATCGAAGAGTGGGTGTGATGACAAACACAGTGCTGTGATGTTAATAATATAGTGAATCTGATGTCCTAACAACGGATGATGTCCTACAAGGCAAGAGATCTCTAAAACAGTTGGGGTTAACCTAATACGTGGATTTATGACCCAGAAAGGAAAAAAATGTCAAATGAATGGTTTTGAGCGTAGAAACGGTGGTTTTATATCTAAACGGGAGTGAGTCTTGTAGTAAAAAATTGCCTACATATCCGGGTGATTCTGCAAATGGAGTGAATAATGGAAGGGGTTTAGATGGCAAAAAACAGTGGGGGGAATGTTATACATGGTTGAGCATCCTGAAAAGGGTGTGGCAGCAAAATTCTGTGGTTTTTTGGATAGAGGAATTGGGCATCTGAAGGCAATGATGCATATAAGCCAAATGTGGGATCAAAACCCCCAACCGTGTTTATGTATACATTGTGGATTTGAGCATAAAAAGAGTATAGATGTAAAAATATACTGGGGTGTATTACAAGAGTGGTTGAATCATGGTAGATGGGTGTAACACAAAAAACTGGAAAGAGCAATATAGGATGTGATTTTTGGTATGGACTTATGTCAAAAAAAGAGGTGTGGGTAAAAAAATGGATTGAGGGATTATACAAAGATGTCATACATTAGGGCTGTGATGCATCATAACGGGGTTTGATAAAAAAGTACATTGCGTGTTGAAAAATACAAACGGTGAGCAAATATCTTTAAGTTTTCACAATGGTTTGTTTTATAAAACTGCGTTGTGCCTAGAATGGGTATGTCATAACTAGAGTTGGGGGAATCAAGACAAGTCTTGTGTATGTCAATTATAGGAATGTGATTCATACAGTAGGGGGCCTGTAAATCGTATACTGGTGTTTTGTATGAAAAGAGTGCAAGTGATGTCATAATACAAGGATGCTTTTCAAAAGTGTGGATATGATGCCCGTGCAGTGCATAGAGGCATACTGTGCCCCCTGGGAACTCTTACAAATTTGGTTGGGAAAACTCGACAAAATGGGTTTTTTATGAAACAGGGGAGTGATGGGGGTTTTTTAAAATTTTCAAGAAAAAATATGGGGTTTGTACAAGGCAAGGGGGGATAGACTATACGGGGGATTGTGTCAAAAAAATGTGGGCCATGAGGGTAACAATGGTAGATGACATCAAGAGTGGGCTGTTTTCATATAAAAACAAAATTTTAACATCAGTGTGTATTCACACTACAAGGGTTTTTACAATCATTTTATGAGGTGATTTCACCGTTAATGGGATGTTGGGGAAAAGGGGTTGTTGTCATTCATAAAAAAGTAATGTCATATATACTGATAGAGTCAAAACAGTAGGGTCTTTCACAGTTGCATGGCTGTGATGTACAAGTAATTGTATTGAGCAAAACATGGGTAGTGTTTTTAAAAGAGGGATGGGGTGCGAAAACCCTTTTGATGTCATAAAGAGTGGGTGTGATATCCATAGATTATATGTCATTTTATTGGGTTTAGGTAAAAATATTGCAGGTTGGTATAAGCATACCAAAAAATTAAGTACTTTTACAAAAAGCTTAAAACAAAGGGGGGAAAAGGTTGGGATGTTAGATATTAACGGTTGGCTGAAAAAAGGGGGAAAAACAAAAGGGGTTTGGGATGTTTCCAAATAAGCGGTGTGAACGGGTTTTTTTCATACAAATTTTTTAAAAATTTTGAGTCAAAAATTTTAGTTCCATATATTTAATTCAAATTTTTTTCTATAACCGCGCGGATTTGCAAAAAATGCCAAAAGGTTTTGACGTCAAATTTTTGGATAGGGATTCCAAAAACCCGGGCTGTGACGTTTCTATAAAATGTTGTGTTCGGTTAGGGGTGAGATGTCCCAAACCGTACTTGATGTCGCTAAAGGGGATCTGATGTAAATGTAGTGGCTGTGATTCTTTAAATCTGAGGGAAAATTCATAAATTTTGAAGTGATGCATGGATTGAAAAAGCATATTTTTCCAAGGGTATGATTTCCCTATTGCTGTGATGTCACGAAAGAGTTTTTGAGCACAGATCCATGGGGGGAGTCAAATTAGGGGTGAGATGTCAGGTATGTCGGTGTGGTCATAAGCGTATGGGTGATATATTATATTTGATATGATGCATCAAAATTTTTGGGGGTTTTATGTCAACTTTTGGTGTCGATGTCATAAAAAGGTTTAGTGACGTCTCATACGAATATGATGTCCTACAATTTGTGATGTCTACGAGAGGGGTGGGTATAATTGAAACTGGGTTTTATGACACAGTAACTGGAGGAAGTTTCAGTGAGGGGGGGAAGGGGAGTATAACGATTCGTTGTTTTTTGCTGGCCATATAATTGGGGGTGAAGCATGAAAGCATGGGGTGTAAAAGTGTTTTATACAATGGGGTCATTCATAAAGATGGATGTGACAATATGTATAAGCATAAGATTCATCATAAATTTTTGTATGTATCAAAAAAGGGGTTGGGGGGCATCAATAGGGGGGATTCAAGTCGATATGTGGGATGATGCATGAGTGCGTGCATGTATGTCTATATAATGGGGATTTATTAAAAAGTGGGGGGCATGCCTTGTGGGAAAGTATATGATGGTATTTAGTGGGTGGGAGGTTAAAAACCAAGGATGTGATATCATCAAAGGTGGGGGTGATGACACAGACACATGCCTTGAGTTAATAATTATAACTATGTCGTATACAAAGAATTGATGGCTTACATAGGCAAAGATCTCAAAATACAGTTGTGTATAACCTCAACAGTGGATTGATACCCCGATAAGGAAAATTTTCAAATAGAATGGTTTTGATTCGTAGAAACGGGGTTTTTTAATCATAAAAAGAGGATGTGATTCTTGTATGGGGAAAATTTTCCATACATACCGAGTTGATGTTGCAAAAGTGGGCGTGATACTGGGGAGATTGAAGCAAAAAAAAAAGTGGGGCAATGTCTAGTAAAGGGGGGGGGGGTGCATGCCTGAAGGGATTGGGGGGCATAAATTCTGTGGTTTGGTGGGATAGGTGATATGTGTCTCTGAAATGCAAATGATGCTATAAATTTCCAAATGGGTTATCAAACCCCAGTGTTGATGTATACATTGTGGTTTTATGTCATAAATAGAGTGGTTTGGATTCAACTATACGGCGTGATATATAATAGATGGCTGTGATATCAGGGGGTTTTAAATGGGGGTATACACAAATACCTGGGAAAAAGGGCAATTAGGGATGTATGTCTGGTATATGGACTTATGTCATAAAAAAAGGGTGAGGTCAAAAAAAAAGTGGATGTATGTGTAGTAGTACATTTAAATTCATAATATGGGCTGTGATGCATACATACCTGGGTTAATAAAATTTGGGACATTCCCTTTTTGAAAATACAATGCGTGTGATTCAATATGGCGGAAGTTACACAAGGGGTTGTTTTTATAACATCGTGTGCTGCCTATGAAGTGGATATTCATAAGCATAGATGGTAAATCTAAAAGTCATTGTGTGATGTCACATAAATAGGAATGAATCAACAGGAAAAGGGGATTTCATTCGTATTAATGGTGTTATGTCATGAAAAATCATGTATTCAAAATATAAAGGATGCTTTTCAAAAGTTGGGGTTGATTTCTTGCATGCATATATGGGATCTGTTCCACCTGGGAAATTTACATGTTGGTGTGATTCTCGACAAAAATGGGTTTGATGACATCAGTGGATGTGATGGCGTTATAACTTTTAAAAAAATATGAGTTTGTAGCATGACAGGTGGGTGAGTCTTTCGGGGATATGATTCATAAAAATTTGGGTCCATAAGGGGTAAACAAAAGGTTGATGACATCAAGAGGGGACTTTTTTCATATAAAGTGTCTATTTGTTATCAGCGTGTGATTTCCACTAAAGGGTCTAAAACAATATTTTTTGGGTGATTTCCACCGTAAGTAGTGTGTGTGGATAAAGGGTTTTGTTGTCTTCATACAAAAGGAATGTCAATTACTGAGTAAGTCAAAAACGGGAGGTGTCTTGTCAAGTTGCAGTGGTGTGATGTCCAAGTTATTGATGGAGGATAAACAGTGATTAGTTTTAATGAGGGATGGGTTTTCATAAAAAAGCTTGTGATGTCAAAAGAGTGGGGGGATATCCCAAAAGAATTCCCAAAGAGTATATATATATGGGGGTTTTGGGGCAAACATTTAGGTGTGGTATAAGCTACCTGTAATAATACCAGTACAGTGGATGTGATGTCAGATATCTGTTGGTTTTAGACATGAAACAGAGGGGGTGATTCTAGAGCGGTGGACGTCATACGAATGAATTGGATGATTTATTTTTGTAGTTCCAATTTAAAATTGGGGGAATTTAGGGCAACGGGGCGGGGGGCCCGTGATTAAATCATGCCAAAAAAAAAAATGGAAACAAAGTTGTTTTTTGGGCTTCAAAAATTTTTATTTTGGAAAAAAAAGGGATTTTTAAAAAAAAAACACAGTTTTGGCTTTTTGGAAGGTTTAAAAACCCCCAAGAAATTGTTTTGTTCAGAGTATAGGGGGTGAGATGTCCTAAACCGTACATGGATTCGCATATGGGGAAACTGTGTCAAAAGTAGTGGCTGTGAATTTTTAAATGTGAGGAAGATGTCATAAAGGTGAATGTGATGCTTAGAATTTGTATGATTCATATTATGCAAGGGGGATGATTTTCCCTACTTCTGTGATGCATCGATACAGAGTGTGTGGCCAGATCCAGGGTGGGGAGGGCAAAGTTGGGGGGAATGTCAGGGATTCCGGGGGTTTTTGTCATGAAGCAGTAGGGGGGATACATAATATTTAAAAGGGCACAATTTTCGGGGGGATGTCACACTTTTGGTGTTGAGTCAAAAAGTTCAGTGCTCATGCATACTGAAAATATGCCTAAAATTTGTGATGTCATCAGAAGTGTGTTGGTATAATGATCACGGGTTTTATGAAAAGATAACTGGGGGAAATTTTAATTATGGGGGAAGGGCAATTAAAATTGCGTTGCTTGTGTGCGTGGCATATATAGTGTGTGAAGTCAGAATGCAGGGGTGTAATGTTACTACAATGGGGGGCATTCAAAAGAGTGGGGTGACAATATGTATAAAGCAAATTTATACATAAATTTTGTGGATTCATCAAAGGTTGGGAAGGGGCATCTAGGGTGGATTCAATGTAGATATAGTGGGAGTGATGCATGGTGCAGGCATGGATGTCATATATAAAGTGTTCATTAATGTGGGGCAAACTTGTAAATTAAATTGGTTTTGTGGTGGGGGGAACAACTAAAGGAGGATACATCAAAAGTGGGGGTAGCCAACACGGCGTGATGTAAAAAATATAGTGAAAAGAGTCGATACAAAGATATGAGTCCTTACATAGGGGAAGAGATCCAAAAAACAGGTGTGATAACCCAATACATGGATGGATGACCCCGATAAGGAAACTGTCAAAAAAAAGGTTGTGATTCCCCTAGAAACGGGTTTATATCTAAACTGGGTGGATGTCTTTAGTGAAAAGTGCCATCATATCCCAGTGTGTCATGCAAGGGACGTGATATCAGGGGAAAATTGAGATGGCAAAAAAACAGTGGGGGGAAGTCAGTAAGGGGGTGTAAAGTCATGCCTGAAGGTTGGCGCTTAAAATTTTTGGTTTGGGGGAAAATGGTAGTGTCATTGAAGGCAAAGATGCAATTTGCCAGTTGGTACAACCCACAGTGTTGTATTCATAATTGTATTTGAGCATAATGAGGGATAGGTTCGACGTATACGGCGTGAATGATCATAAGTGGGTGTGATTAGGGGGAGAGTGGGTGTATAACCAAAAAACTGAAATGAGGTCAGATAAAGGGGGTTTAAGTCGGAAGTGGGCTTGATGTCATAAAAAAGAGGTGTGAGGGAAAAAGTGGTTTGATGTTATTAGTACTTGATTCATCAATGGGCGGGGTGTCTCAACACTGGTTAGATAAAATTGGGACATGGGTTTGACAAAATACAATGCGTGTGATTTAGAATAGGCTGGAATCACAATGGTTTGGTTTAAACCCTGGCGTGTGGCCATATGAAAATATGTCAAAAGCATAGAGTGTGTGAATCATAGACAAAGGGCATGTGTGATTCACAAATTGAAATTTAAACATACAATAGGGGACCTGTCTACGTATAAGGGTGTTATTCATGAATAGAGATTAAAGTAAATACTAAGGATGCTTTCAAAAGTTGGGGTATGATCCCGTGCAGGCATAATGGGATACTGTGCCATGGAACTCTTACATAGTTGGTGATACTCACAATGGGTTTTAGACATACATGGTGTGATGGGGTTTTTAACTTTTCAAGAAAAAAAATTGAGTTTTAGAAGCAGGGTGATGGTCTATACGGGGGATATGATGTCAAAAAATGGGTCATGAAAAAACAATGGTATATGAAACAAGAGTGGACATGTTGTATATAAATTTTATTTGTTATACATGCAGTGTGTTATTTCACACGAATAGGGTCTAAAACAATCATTTTATGGGTGATTTTACCGAAATTGGTGATGTCGGGTAAAGGGGGGTGTTTTCATTTATACAAATTTATTCAAATACTGAGTAGATTCAAAAAAGTAGGGTCTTGCACAGTTTCAGTGGGTGGATGTCCCCAAATATATGTATGTGAAGTATAAACAGTGGATATGATGTTTTTAATGAGGATGGGGGTGTCATGATACACCCCTTTTTATTCAAAAAAATGGGTGTGATATACAAGAATTCCAGTGTCAAATATATGGTTTTTGGTCAAACATATTGCAGGGGTTGGGATAAGCATACCTGAAGAAAAGACGCAGCTACGTGGATGTGATGTCGATATACTGTGGTTTAGACAAGAAAACAGAGGGTGATGTCAAAGCGGTGTGACTCATACAAATAATTTTTAGAAAGTCCAATTTTGTTTAGTTCAAATGAAAATTTTTATCCCCCTTTTTTTCGCGGCTTTTTAGAGATCGGCAAAAAAAATGGGGGGCAAAGGTTTTGGTTTTTTGACTCAAATTTTTTTTTGATAGGGGGGGGGGCCCAAAAAAAAACATTGGGTTGCTTTGACTTAAAAATTTTTTTAAAAAATGGTTGCGGGGGGTTGGTTCAAAAGGGGGTGGGGTGGGGGTGAATGTCCCAAACCGTCATGATGTGCATATAGGGAAATTATGTCGAAGTAGGGGCTGGTTTCTTTAAAAGCTGAGGATAGTTCATAAGTTGGGAAGTGTGCAGTAGAATGTGTATGATGTCATATGTATGCAAAGGGTTAAATTCCATACTTGCTGTTGTCATCGTACAGAGTGTGTAGAACAGATCCAGTGGCGGGATGTCAAATTGGGGGGTGAAGTCAGTTAGTCGGTGTGGGTCATGAAAGAGTAGGGGGATACATTAATTTAAATGATGCCATAAAATTCTGGGTGTGATGTCCAATTTTTGGGGTTTGATGTCTTTAAAGGTTCATGTGCGTCATGCATACTGAAAAAGATTCCCAATAGGTTGTTGATGTCAACAGAAGTGGTGTGGTATAAATACATGGTTTGAGACACAGATAAGTGGAGGGAAGTTTCGATGGAAATGGGTGAGAGGGGAATAAACGATTTTTTTCGTTGTCTTGTTGCGTGGCAATAATGTTGTGAAGTCTGAATGCGTGGGTTAATTTTTGATAAATGGGGTGCATTTATAAAGAGTGGAGGGGATATGTATAATGCTAAAGTCATAATAAATTTTTTGTGTTTTATACAAAAGGGGTTGGGAAGGGCATCATGGGTGGGTTCATTCGAAAAGTGGGGGTATGCATATGCAGTCATGTTATTCATATAATCTTATGTCATTAAATGTGGAGGCAAGCTGTGGAAAGTAAATTTATGGGATGTTATGGGGGGATTTTACAACAAATGGATATCTCAAAAGTGGGGGTTTTTTGGGCCCAAAACAGTTTCTGTGAGTTAAAAATATGTATCTGATGTCGTATACAAAATGAGTCCCTTTCTAGGGGAAGAGACTCAAAAAACAGTTGGGGTATAACCCAAAACAGTGGGTTGATACCCAGTAAGGGGAAACTGTCAAATGAATGGTGGATGTTAAAACGGTGGTTTTATCAAAACGAGATGTGAGTCTTGTATGGGGAAAAAGTTGCCCTACATACGGTGTGTTTCATCCAAAAATGGAGTGATACAGGGGGAATTGAGATGCAAAAAAACATGGGGGAAGCTAGTAAGTGGTGTAGCATCCTGAATGGGTGTGGGAGCAAAAATTTTGTGTTTGGGGGATGATGGATAGTGTCATCTGAAGGGAAAAAGTCAATTTTGCCAGGGGATCAACCCCCACATGTTTTATTTAACATTGTGGATTGGTCCTAAATAAAGGGGGATAGGGGAGACTATACTGGGGTGATTTACATAGATGGCTGGATAACATGGGGAGAGTGGGTGATAACACAAATACACGGGAAAAGAGGTCAATATAGTGGATGTGATTTTTGGTATAGTGGACTGATTCATAAAAAAGGGTGAGGGCAAAAAGATGGGATGTGATGTGTATATACATATGATTCATACAAAAAGGGCTTAGCATACAACATGGGTTAATAAAATTGGGACATGCTGTTACAAATCAAGCGTGTGATTTAGACATAGGGGTGTGAGTACACAAGTTTTTGTTTTATAACATGCGTGTGTGCCTATGAAGTGGATGCATAAAGCATAAGGTGTAAATCATAGACAAGTATTGTGTATTCAATATATAGTGAAGTGATATCATACAAGTAGGGACCTTAATCGTATAATGGGGGTTTTTTCATAAAAGATCGTGATGTCATAATATAAGGATCTTGTCAAAAGTTGGATAGATTCAGTGCAGTGCATATATGGCAACTTCCATGGGAACTCTTTCATAGTTGGTTGATACTCGACAAAGTGGGTTTTTGACATACAGTGGTGTGATGCTTAAAATTTTTAAGAAAAAATGAGTTTTTTAGCATAACAGGTGGGTGGAAACTATACGGGGATAGATGTCATAAAAATGTGGGTCCATAAAATAAACAAAGGTATATGACACAAGGGAAGTTGCATATAAAGTGGGGTATTGTTAACATCAGTGTGTATTTCACACAATAGGGTCAAAACAATCATTTATGGTTGATTTTTACCGATAAGATGTGATGTGGAAAAGGTGTGTTGTCATTCTACAAAAGTGAAGTCATATTAAAGGGGAGAAGTAAAAAAGTAGGGTCTTGTCACAGTGCAGTGGCTGTGATTTTCCAATTTTGATTTAGATAAACAGTGGATTGATTTTTGAAAAGAGGGATGGGGTGTCATGATACAGCCCCCCTATGTCAAAAGAGGGGGGTGAAATTTTAAGAATTCAAGAAATTTAAATAAGTGGGTTTTTAGGGCAAACATTTTCGGTGTGGTATAAGCAGTAACCCTGTAAGAAAAACCAGCACAGTGGATGTATTCAGATTATGTTGGGGAGACATGAAACAGAGGGTTTTGGGTTATGAGCGGTGGACGTCATACAGAATGAATTGAGTCTGTGTAGTTTATAAAGGGCATGCAACGGGGGCCCGGGGCCCCTTTGGATAAATTTAGGGCAAAAAATGGACAAAGTTTTTTGAAAAAGGGGGGCAAAAATTTTTATTTGGATAGGAAAAATTCAAAAAACAAAAGTGCTGGGGGGCGTTTTTTTTTTTAAAAAACCCAAAAAAAAATTTTTGGTGGGTTTGGGGGTGGTTCAAAAAGGGGGAGAGGGATAGGGGATGAGATTCCCAAAACCCCAAAGGTGTGATATAGGATCTGATGTCAGAATTATGCTGTGATTCTTAAATGCTGAGGGTAGATGTCATAAAGTGGAATGTGAGCAGTAGAATGTGTATGAGTCATAGTATCAAGGTGATGATTTTCCCTACTTTCTGTGTGTCATCGATCAAGTGTGTGGACACAGATCCGTGGCGGTGTGTCAAATGAGTGGGTGGATGTCAGATGCGGGGGTGTCATGAAACAGTATTGATAAATTAATTTAAAATGTGCATAAATTTTTGGGGGTTTTAGCAACAATTTTGGGGTTCCCGATTATAAAGGTTCAGTACGTCTGCAACGAAAAGATGTCCAATGAGTTTTTGATTCTAAGGAGTGTTGTGGTATAATTTTACACGGGTTTGATGACACAGAAAACTGGAGGAATTTAGATTAGTGGGGTGAGGGGCAATAAAATTTTTTTGTTTGTGTGCGGCATATATATTTGTGTGAAGTCATAATGCAGGGGTAAAGTTTTGATACAATGGTGTGCATTCAAAAGTGGATGACAAAATGTAAATATAAGATGTCATACATAAATTTTGTTGAGTATACAAAAGTTGGGAGAGGCCATAGGGGTTCATGTCCGTATATGGGAGTGATTCATGAGTGCAGTGCAGTAGTAATAAAATCGGGGAGTCATTAATGTGGAGGCATGCTTTTGGAATTATATATGGTATAAATGAAAGGGGTGGGGGTCATACATACAAAAAATGGTTCATCAAAGAGGGGGTGTACCGACACAGTGTCCCGTGATGTTTTAAAATATATGAAACTGATTCGTTCAACGATATATGTCCCCTTCATAGGGGAAGAGCTCAAATACAGTTGGTGTAACCCCAATACAGTGGGTTGAGACCCCAAAAAGGGGAAAAATGCAATAGAAAAGTTGTGTTTTTAAAACGGTGTTTGATTCATAAAAATGAGGAGTGATGTCTTGTGGGAAAAAGTTGCCATACAACCCCAGTGTGATGTCAGCCAAAGTATGAATCAGTGGGAGATTGGAGGGAAAAAAACATGGGGGCAAGTCTATATGGGGGTATGCATGCCCCGAATGGGGGGGCAGCATAAATTCTTTTTGGTGTGATAAGGGAAAGTGTCATCTAAGGCAAAAGAGTCTATAATGCCGGTGGGTATCAAACCCCCACAGTGTTGAAGTCTACATTGTGGATTTGAGTAAAATAGAGTGGTAGGATGTCAACGTATACTGGGGTGTGATAAACATAAATGGCTGGTATCATGGGTAGAGTGGGTTTAAAACACAAATACCTGGAAAGAGTCAATATAGTGATGGATGTCTGGGATAGTGGCTTGAGTCATAAAAAAGAGGTGTGAGTCAAAAAGAGTGGATTGATTGGTATTTGTACATATATGTCATCAAAAGGGTGTGATGTCAAAAACACGGGTTAGATAAAAAAGGACATGCGTGTTTACAAATACAAAGCGTGGAGTCGACTAGGCTGGAATTACACAATGGTTTTTTTTTTATAAAACGCGTGGGCCAATAAGTGGATATGTCATACATAGATGTGTGAAATCATAGCAAGTCATTGTGTGAGCACATAATAGTGAAGTGATAATTTTCAGTGGGGACTTTCATATCCCTATAATGGGTTTGTCATAATAAGGGCATGTGATTCATAATACTAAGGATGCTTTTCAAAAGGTGGGTATGATTCATGGCAGGATATATGGGAAACGTCCCCCGGGAACCTTTCCTAGTTGGTGTGATACCGACAATGGGTTTTATACATACAGTGGATGTGATGGCGTTAAAATTTCAAGACAAAAAATGGGGGTTGTAGGAAAACAGGTGGGTGGTTATACGGGGGGTTTTGATGTCATAAAAATTTGGTGCCATGAAGATAAACAATGTTGATGAATCAGAGGACTTTTCATATAAATGTTATTTGTTTTTACTGGGTTATTTTACACGTAAAGGGGGCTAATACAAAATTTATGAGGTTTTTCCGAAAGTATGGTGTTTATAAGGTTGTTTTCACATACAAAGTGAATTTCATTATACTGAGTAAATGTCAAAAACAAGGGTGCTTTTCACAGTTGCAGTGGCTGTGAGTCCAAAATATATTGTAGTGAGGGAAAACATGATAGATGTTTTAAAAGAGGGATGGGAAAGTATGAAACAGCTGTGAGTTAAAGTGGTTTATATCCAAGAATTCCCTTTGTCATATAATTGGGTTTGAGGGCAAACTATTGCCGGGGGTGGTATAAGCATACCTGTAAGTAATGACCACTAAGGGATTGTGTCGTATACGGGTGAAATGAAACAAGGGGGGATGTCATAGAGCGGTGACGTCATACAGAAAATTTGGGGCTGTGAATTTTCATGTAGGGGGGTTCTCAAAAATGGGATTCCCCTTTGGGGCAAATTCGGGGGGCCGCTGTGATTTAAAAAACAAATTTAAAAAAAATTTTTTGGAAACAAAGGTGTTTTTTTGACTCAAAATTTAAAAAAACTTGGGAAAAAAGGGGGGTTTTTTCCAAAAACAACCCCCCCGTGGCTTTTTTGATTTAAAACATAAAAAATGGTTTTGGGGGTCAGAGTTAGGGATGGATGTCCTAAACCCTACAGGATTTCGCATATAGGGGAACTGATTCAGAAAAGTAGTGGCTGGTTCTTAAATGCTGAGATAGATGTCTAAAAGGGGAATGTATGTCATTAGAATGTGTATTGTCATATGATCAATGATGTTTCCCTACTTGCTGTGATGTCACGATACGAGGGTGGCACAGATCCATGGCGGGAGTAAAAAGTGGTGGATTCAGGGTCGGGGTGGTGTCAGAAGCAGTATGGGGGATACTAAAATTGAATATGATTCACAAAATTTTTGGGTGATGTCAACATTTGGTGTTGAATCATAAAAAAGGGTTTTGTAGCATGCAACGAATATGATGTCCTAATAGAGTTGGTGATGTCATACAAGATGGTGTGGTATAAAAGATACACCGGGTTTGATGACACAGATAACGTGGGGGAAGTTTCAGAGTAGGGGGGAGAGGGCAATATAACGATTGCTTGTCTTTTGTGCGGGCATAATTGTGTGTTAAGTCATGAATGAGTGGGTGTAATGGTTGACCAATGGGGGGTTCAAAAGTGATGTGCAAAAGTATAAAGCATAGATGTCATACATAAATTTTTTGTGTGTCATCAAAGGGTTTGGTAGAGGTCTAATAGGGGGGGATTAATGTCGATAAGTGGGAGGATTCTGGGCAGGCATGTGAGTCATATATAACGGGGATGCATTAAAAGGGAGGCAGCCTGTGGAATTAATGATGGAAACGTGGTGGGTGGGAGGTCATACATACAAAGGAAGTGATATCATAAAAATGGTGTGATGACCAACCATTTTTTGGGTGTTATAAAAGTGAAATTTAGCGTATACAACGAAAAGGTCCTTACATAGGGCAAGAAACTCAAAAAAAGTTGGGGTATAAATCAAAAAGGGGGTTGAGACCAGATAAAGGGGGAAAATGTCAAATAATGGTTGGTTTGGGGTTTGAAACGTGGTTTTATATCATAAACTGGGATGTTTCTTGTATGGGAAAAAATTTCCATACAATCCCCGTGTGATGTCATCAAAAGGGGGGTGAAAACAGTGGAGAGTTTAGATGGCAAAAAAACAGTGGGGGCAATTTTTGTAAGTGGGTGTTGCATGCCCGAATGGAATTTGGGAGCAAAATTCTTTGGGGTTTGGGGGATAGGTGGATATGTGTCATTAATGCAAAAGATGTCCAAAATAGCCAGTGGGGTTCAACACACGTGTTGTATGTCAAAATTGGGATTTTATGTCATAAAAAAGGGATAGGGTGTCAACATACTGGCTGTGAATGATACAAAGTGGGGTGATACAGGTAGAGTGGGTGTTTAACACAAATACACTGGAAAAAGAGGTCAGATATAGTGGGTGTGATGTCGGATAGTGGCTTGATGTCATAAAAAGAGGTTTGGGGGTCAAAAGAGTGGATGTGATGGATTATTTCATATATGTCATACTTAAAGGGGTGTGAGCCTAATACATGGGGTTTGATAAAATTGGGGAATTGCGGTGTTGACAAAATACAAGCGTGTGAGGGCAGACATAGGGGTTGGGAAATTACACAAAGGTTTTTTTTATAAAACTGCGGTGCCCCAAAATGAATATATTCAAAACATAGAGTGTGGAAATCTGACAAGTCATTGTTATTACAAAATATAGTGAAAAGGGGATTTTTACAAGGGGGTGACCTGTCAATCGAAATGTGTTATGTCATGAATAGAGTCATGTGAGCAATACTAAGGATCTTGCAAAAGTGTGGTTTTATGCAAGTCAGTGATATAAGGGAAACGTCCACCCGGAACTCTTACATATTTGGGGGGATTCCTGACAAAATGGGTTTGATGACAACATGGGTGTGTGGCTTATAAATTTTCAAAAAATATAGTTTTGGGGAGCAAGACAATATGAGATCTAACGGTGGTTGATGTCTAAACAAGTGGTCCATGAAGATAAACAATGGGATGATGAAATAGAGTGCTGTTTTTCATTAAAGTGCATTTTATCTGCTGTGTTGATTTTAATAATGGGTCTAAACAATCATTATGAGGTGATTTCACCGTAAGTTGTGTGATGTGGGATAAAGGGGTTTTTGTTGTATTCATACCCAATTTAATGTCATTTACTGAAGATGTCAAAAACAAGTAGGTGTCTTTCACAGTTGCAGTGGCGGATTCCAATATTTTTATGTGAATAAAAAGGGATAAGATTTTTTAAAAGAGGGGGGGTTCAGAAAAACAGCTTGGATGTCATAAAAAAGTGGGGTGATATCACATTAAAAATTGAGTCATATATATAGTGGGTTTTTAGGTCAAACATATTTCAGTGTGGTGGTTTAAAAAAGCACCTAACAAAAATTTTTAATAAATTTAGCAAGCTACGTTGAATGAAAAAGTCATTTTTTTATTTTTTCTGTTGGGGGTGGAAAAGGGGAAAAAGGGAAAATATAATTGGTTGGTTTGGGATTTTTCAGATTTGACGTCAATTTATTGGATAGGGATTCACAAACGCAGTGGCTGTGACGTTACATATAAAGTGGTTGTGCTGTCAGAAGTATAGGGATGAGATGTCCTAAACCGTACATGTGAATGTCGCATATAGGAGATCTGATGTCATGAATGTAGTGGCTGTGATATCTTAAATGCTGAGGATAGATGTCATAAAGTGTGAATGTGATGTCATGTAGAATGTGTATGATGTCATATGTATTGCCAAGGGTGATGATTTCCATACTTGCTGTGATGTCATCGATACAGAGTGTGTGACGACACAGATCCAGTGGCGGTGATGTCAAATGTAGTGGGTGAGATGTCAGGTATAGTCGGTGTGGTGTCATGAATGCAGTATGGGTGATATCATATATATTGAATATGATGTCATCAATATACTGGGTGTGATGTCACACATTTAGGTTCTGATGTCATAAAGAGTTCATGTGACGTCATGCATACTGAATATGATGTCCTACATAGAGTATGTGTGATGATGTCATACAGAGAGTGTGTGTGGTATAATTGATACACTGGGTTTGATGACACAGATACCGTGGAGGAAGTTTCAGATGTAGTAGTGGGTGAGAGGGCAGATATAACGATTGCGTTGTCTTGTGTGCGTGGTCATATATAGTGTGAGTGAAGTCATGAATGCAGTGGATGTAATGTGTTGACTACCATGGTGTGCATTCATAAAGAGTGGATGTGACAATATGTATAATGCATAAGATGTCATACATAAATTTTGTGTGATGTCATACAAAGAGTTGGTAGAGGTCATCAATAGGGTGGATTCAATGTCAGATATAGTGGGAGTGATGTCATGAGTGCAGTGCATGTGATGTCATATATAATCTGTGATGTCATTAAATGTGGAGGCGATGCCTTGTGGAATGTATATGATGGTATACGTGTAGTGGGTGTGAGGTCATACATACAAAGGATGTGATATCATCGAAAGAGTGGGTGTGATGGTGGTATCAACCACACACAGTGTTGTATGTCATACATTGTGGATTTTTGATGTCATAAATAGGGTGGATAGGATGTCAGACGTATACTGGCTGTGATATGATACATAGAGTGGCTGTGATATCATGGGTAGAGTGGGTGTGATAACACAAATACACTGGAAATGAGGTCAGATATAGTGGATGTGATGTCTGGTATAGTGGACTTGATGTCAGAAATAAAGAGGTGTGAGGTGAAAAAGAGTGGATGTGATGTCGTATGTAGTACATATGATGTCATACATATAGTGGCTGTGATGTCATACATACACTGGGTTAGATAAAATTGGTACATTGCGTGTGTTGTCACAGATACAATGCGTGTGATGTCAGACATAGTGGCTGTGAAGTTACACAATCGTTATGTTGTTATAACACTGCGTATGCTGCCATATGAAGTGGATATGTCATAAGCATAGAGTGTGTGAAGTCATAGACAGAGTCATTGTGTGATGTCACATATATAGTGAATGTGATATCATACAGAGTAGGTGACCTGTCATATCGTATACAGTGCGTGTTATGTCATGAATAGAGTGCATGTGATGTCATGAATACTAAGGATGCTTGTCATAAAGTGTGGATATGATGTCATGTGCAGTGCATATGATGGCATGCATGTGCCACCTGGGAACTCTTACATAGTTGGTGTGATATCGTCGACCAAGTGGGTTTGATGACATACAGTGGATGTGATGGCAGTTATAACATGTTTCAAGACAAATATAGAGATTGTGTAGGCATAGACACAGAGTGGATGAGATCCTATACGGTGGATATGATGTCATAAACATTGTGGGTGCCATGACGGATAAACAATGGTATGATGACATCATGAGTGGACTTGTTGTCATATAAAGTGTCTATCATGTTATACATGCAGTGTGTGTGATTTCACACGTACATAGGGTCTAATACAATCATTCTAGTGAGTGTGATTTCACCGATATAGTATGTGTGATGTCGGATAATGTGGTTGTGTTGTCATTCATACACAAAGTGAGATGTCATATATACTGAGTATGATGTCAAAAACAGAGTAGGTGTCTTGTCACAGTTGCAGTGGCTGTGATGTCACAAGTATATTGTATGTGATGTGATAAACAGTGGATATGATGCTTTGAATCGAGTGGATGGGATGTCATGAATACAGTCTTGTGATGTCATAAAGAGTGGGTGTGATATCACATAGAATTCCCATGATGTCATATATATAGTGGGTTTGAGGTCAAACATATTGCAGGTGTGGTATAAGCAGTACACTGTAAGTAATGACGCAGCTACAGTGGATGTGATGTCAGATATACTGTGTGTGATGACATGAATACAGAGGGTGTGATGTCATAGAGCGGTGTGACGTCATACAGAATGAATGTGATGTCATGTGTAGTTCATCTGATGTCATGCATATGGCGGCTGTGATATCATGCAAATAATGGGGCATATATCATCGATAATCTCGGTATGATGACACACATTCTGTGGATGTGCTGTCAGATATAATGCTGTGATGTGAGACAGAGTAGCTTTGATGTCATGAACAGAGTGTTGTGGTGTCATAAAGCCTGGGTGTGATGTCGTATATAGTGCATAATGTGCCATGCCTATAATATGTGTGACATAATACATACACTTTGTGTTATATCACTGATACGGTGGGGTGTGACCGCAGAAATACAGACACGGATGGTGTGACATCAGATATACTGTTTGTATCGTCTCAACACAGTGTTTTTGACGTCAAATTTATTGGATAGGGATTCACAAACGCAGTGGCTGTGACGTTACATATAAAGTGGTTGTGCTGTCAGAAGTATAGGGGATGAGATGTCCTAAACCGTACATGTGATGTCGCATATAGGAGATCTGATGTCATGAATGTAGTGGCTGTGATATCTTAAATGCTGAGGATAGATGTCATAAAGTGTGAATGTGATGTCATGTAGAATGTGTATGATGTCATATGTATGCCAAGGGTGATGATTTCCATACTTGCTGTGATGTCATCGATACAGAGTGTGTGACGACACAGATCCAGTGGCGGTGATGTCAAATGTAGTGGGTGAGATGTCAGGTATAGTCGGTGTGGTGTCATGAATGCAGTATGGGTGATATCATATATATTGAATATGATGTCATCAATATACTGGGTGTGATGTCACACATTTAGGTGTCTGATGTCATAAAGAGTTCATGTGACGTCATGCATACTGAATATGATGTCCTACATAGAGTATGTGTGATGTCATACAGAGAGTGTGTGTGGTATAATTGATACACTGGGTTTGATGACACAGATACCGTGGAGGAAGTTTCAGATGTAGTGGGTGAGAGGGCAGATATAACGATTGCGTTGTCTTGTGTGCGTGGTCATATATAGTGTGAGTGAAGTCATGAATGCAGTGGATGTAATGTGTTGACTACCATGGTGTGCATTCATAAAGAGTGGATGTGACAATATGTATAATGCATAAGATGTCATACATAAATTTTGTGTGATGTCATACAAAGAGTTGGTAGAGGTCATCAATAGGGTGGATTCAATGTCAGATATAGTGGGAGTGATGTCATGAGTGCAGTGCATGTGATGTCATATATAATCTGTGATGTCATTAAATGTGGAGGCGATGCCTTGTGGAATGTATATGATGGTATACGTGTAGTGGGTGTGAGGTCATACATACAAAGGATGTGATATCATCGAAAGAGTGGGTGTGATGACACAGACACAGTGTCTGTGATGTTAATAATATAGTGAATCTGATGTCGTATACAACGGATATGATGTCGTTTTACATAGGGCAAGAGATCTCATAAATACAGTTGGTGTGATAACCTCAATACAGTGGATGTGATGACCCAGATAACGTGGAAACGATGTCAAATAGAATATTTGTGCTGTCGTAGAAACGGTGGTTTGATATCATAAACTGAGGATGTGATGTCTTGTATGGTGAATAAGTTGCCATACATATACCGAGTGTGATGTCTTGCCAAGAGTGGACGTGATATAAGTGGAGAGATTGAGATGGCAAAAAAACAGTGGGGGCAATGTCTAGTACGGTGGGTGTGATGTCATGCCTGAAGTGGATGTGGCAGCATAAATTTTGTGGTTTGCTGGAATAGAGTGGATATGATGTCATCTGAAGAGCGAATGATGTCATATATATGCCGAGTGTGGTATCAACCACACACAGTGTTGTATGTCATACATTGTGGATTTGATGTCATAAATAGGGTGGATAGGATGTCAGACGTATACTGGCTGTGATATGATACATAGAGTGGCTGTGATATCATGGGTAGAGTGGGTGTGATAACACAAATACACTGGAAATGAGGTCAGATATAGTGGATGTGATGTCTGGTATAGTGGACTTGATGTCATAAATAAAGAGGTGTGAGGTGAAAAAGAGTGGATGTGATGTCGTATGTAGTACATATGATGTCATACATATAGTGGCTGTGATGTCATACATACACTGGGTTAGATAAAATTGGTACATTGCGTGTGTTGACACAGATACAATGCGTGTGATGTCAGACATAGTGGCTGTGAAGTTACACAATCGTTATGTTGTTATAACACTGCGTATGCTGCCATATGAAGTGGATATGTCATAAGCATAGAGTGTGTGAAGTCATAGACAGAGTCATTGTGTGTGATGTCACATATATAGTGAATGTGATATCATACAGAGTAGGTGACCTGTCATATCGTATACAGTGCGTGTTATGTCATGAATAGAGTGCATGTGATGTCATGAATACTAAGGATGCTTGTCATAAAGTGTGGATATGATGTCATGTGCAGTGCATATGATGGCATACATGTGCCACCTGGGAACTCTTACATAGTTGGTGTGATATCGTCGACCAAGTGGGTTTGATGACATACAGTGGATGTGATGGCAGTTATAACATGTTTCAAGACAAATATAGAGATTGTGTAGGCATAGACACAGAGTGGATGAGATCCTATACGGTGGATATGATGTCATAAACATTGTGGGTGCCATGACGGATAAACAATGGTATGATGACATCATGAGTGGACTTGTTGTCATATAAAGTGTCTATCATGTTATACATGCAGTGTGTGTGATTTCACACGTACATAGGGTCTAATACAATCATTCTAGTGAGTGTGATTTTTCACCGATATAGTATGTGTGATGTCGGATAATGTGGTTGTGTTGTCATTCATACACAAAGTGAGATGTCATATATACTGAGTATGATGTCAAAAACAGAGTAGGTGTCTTGTCACAGTTGCAGTGGCTGTGATGTCACAAGTATATTGTATGTGATGTGATAAACAGTGGATATGATGCTTTGAATCGAGTGGATGGGATGTCATGAATACAGTCTTGTGATGTCATAAAGAGTGGGTGTGATATCACATAGAATTCCCATGATGTCATATATATAGTGGGTTTGAGGTCAAACATATTGCAGGTGTGGTATAAGCAGTACACTGTAAGTAATGACGCAGCTACAGTGGATGTGATGTCAGATATACTGTGTGTGATGACATGAATACAGAGGGTGTGATGTCATAGAGCGGTGTGACGTCATACAGAATGAATGTGATGTCATGTGTAGTTCATCTGATGTCATGCATATGGCGGCTGTGATATCATGCAAATAATGGGGCATATATCATCGATAATCTCGGTATGATGACACACATTCTGTGGATGTGCTGTCAGATATAATGCTGTGATGTGAGACAGAGTAGCTTTGATGTCATGAACAGAGTGTTGTGGTGTCATAAAGCCTGGGTGTGATGTCGTATATAGTGCATAATGTGCCATGCCTATAATATGTGTGACATAATACATACACTTTGTGTTATATCACTGATACGGTGGGTGTGACCGCAGAAATACAGACACGGATGGTGTGACATCAGATATACTGTTTGTATCGTCTCAACACAGTGTTTTTGACGTCAAATTTATTGGATAGGGATTCACAAACGCAGTGGCTGTGACGTTACATATAAAGTGGTTGTGCTGTCAGAAGTATAGGGGATGAGATGTCCTAAACCGTACATGTGATGTCGCATATAGGAGATCTGATGTCATGAATGTAGTGGCTGTGATATCTTAAATGCTGAGGATAGATGTCATAAAGTGTGAATGTGATGTCATGTAGAATGTGTATGATGTCATATGTATGCCAAGGGTGATGATTTCCATACTTGCTGTGATGTCATCGATACAGAGTGTGTGACGACACAGATCCAGTGGCGGTGATGTCAAATGTAGTATAGTGGGAGTGATGTCATGAGTGCAGTGCATGTGATGTCATATATAATCTGTGATGTCATTAAATGTGGAGGCGATGCCTTGTGGAATGTATATGATGGTATACGTGTAGTGGGTGTGAGGTCATACATACAAAGGATGTGATATCATCGAAAGAGTGGGTGTGATGACACAGACACAGTGTCTGTGATGTTAATAATATAGTGAATCTGATGTCGTATACAACGGATATGATGTCGTTTTACATAGGGCAAGAGATCTCATAAACACAGTTGGTGTGATAACCTCAATACAGTGGATGTGATGACCCAGATAACGTGGAAACGATGTCAAATAGAATATTTGTGCTGTCGTAGAAACGGTGGTTTGATATCATAAACTGAGGATGTGATGTCTTGTATGGTGAATAAGTTGCCATACATATACCGAGTGTGATGTCTTGCCAAGAGTGGACGTGATATAAGTGGAGAGATTGAGATGGCAAAAAAACAGTGGGGGCAATGTCTAGTACGGTGGGTGTGATGTCATGCCTGAAGTGGATGTGGCAGCATAAATTTTGTGGTTTGCTGGAATAGAGTGGATATGATGTCATCTGAAGAGCGAATGATGTCATATATATGCCGAGTGTGGTATCAACCACACACAGTGTTGTATGTCATACATTGTGGATTTGATGTCATAAATAGGGTGGATAGGATGTCAGACGTATACTGGCTGTGATATGATACATAGAGTGGCTGTGATATCATGGGTAGAGTGGGTGTGATAACACAAATACACTGGAAATGAGGTCAGATATAGTGGATGTGATGTCTGGTATAGTGGACTTGATGTCAGAAATAAAGAGGTGTGAGGTGAAAAAGAGTGGATGTGATGTCGTATGTAGTACATATGATGTCATACATATAGTGGCTGTGATGTCATACATACACTGGGTTAGATAAAATTGGTACATTGCGTGTGTTGTCACAGATACAATGCGTGTGATGTCAGACATAGTGGCTGTGAAGTTACACAATCGTTATGTTGTTATAACACTGCGTATGCTGCCATATGAAGTGGATATGTCATAAGCATAGAGTGCGTGAAGTCATAGACAGAGTCATTGTGTGATGTCACATATATAGTGAATGTGATATCATACAGAGTAGGTGACCTGTCATATCGTATACAGTGCGTGTTATGTCATGAATAGAGTGCATGTGATGTCATGAATACTAAGGATGCTTGTCATAAAGTGTGGATATGATGTCATGTGCAGTGCATATGATGGCATGCATGTGCCACCTGGGAACTCTTACATAGTTGGTGTGATATCGTCGACCAAGTGGGTTTGATGACATACAGTGGATGTGATGGCAGTTATAACATGTTTCAAGACAAATATAGAGATTGTGTAGGCATAGAACACAGAGTGGATGAGATCCTATACGGTGGATATGATGTCATAACATTGTGGGTGCCATGACGGATAAATAAACAATGGTATGATGACATCATGAAGTGGACTTGTTGTCATATAAAGTGTCTATCATGTTATACATGCAGTGTGTGTGATTTCAACGTACATAGGGTCTAATACAATCATTCATAGTGAGTGTGATTTCACCGATATAGTAGTATGTGTGATGTCGGATAATGTGTGGTTGTTTGTGAGTCATTCATACACAAAGTGAGATGTCATATATACTGAGTATGATGTCAAAAAACAGAGTAGGTGTCTTGTCACAGTTGCAGTGGCTGTGATGTCACAAGTATATTGTATGTGATGTCATAAACAGTGGATATGATGCTTTGAATCGAGAGTGGATGGATGTCATGAATACAGTCTTGTGATGTCATAAAGAGTGGGTGTGATATCACATAGAATTCCCCATGAATGTCATATATATATGGGTTTGAGGTCAAACATATTGCAGGTGTGGTATAAGCAGTACACTGTAAGTAATGACGCAGCTACAGTGGATGTGATGTCAGATATACTGTGTGTGATGACATGAATACAGAGGGTGTGGATGTCATAGAGCGGTGTGACGTCATACAGAATGAATGTGATGTCATGTGTAGTTCATCTGATGTCATGCATATGGCGGCTGTGATATCATGCAAATAATGGGGCATATATCATCGATAATCTCGGTATGATGACACACATTCTGTGGGATGTGCTGTCAGATATAATGCTGTGATGTGAGACAGAGTAGCTTTGATGTCATGAACAGAGTGTTGTGGTGTCATAAAGCCTGGGTGTGATGTCGTATATAGTGCATAATGTGCCATGCCTATAATATGTGTGACATAATACATACACTTTGTGTTATATCACTGATACGGTGGGTGTGAGACCGCAGAAATACAGACACGGATGGTGTGACATCAGATATACTGTTTGTATCGTACTCAACACAGTGTTTTTGACGTCAAATTATTGGATAGGGATTCACAAAACGGCAGTGGCTGTGACGTTACATATAAAGTGGTTGTGCTGTCAGAAGTATAGGGGATGAGATGTCCTACTGAAAACCGTACATGTGATGTCGCATATAGGAGATCTGATGTCATGAATGTAGTGGCTGTGATATCTTAAATGCTGAGGATAGATGTCATATAAAAAGTGTGAATGTGATGTCATGTAGAATGTGTATGATGTCATATGTATGCCAAGGGTGATGATTTCCATACTTTGCTGTGATGTCATCGATACAGAGTGTGTGACGACACAGATCCAGTGGCGGTGATGTCAAATGTATGTGGGTGAGATGTCAGGTATAGTCGGTGTGGTGTCATGAAAGCAGTATGGGTGATATCATATATATTGAATATGATGTCATCAATATACTGGGTGTGATGTCACACATTTAGGTGTCTGATGTCATAAAGAGTTTCATGTGACGTCATGCATACTGAATATAACGGAATGTCCTACATAGAGTATGTGTGATGTCATACAGAGAGTGTGTGTGGTATAATTGATACACTGGGTTTGATGACACAGATACCGTGGAGGAAGTTTCAGATGTAGTGGGTGAGGAGAGGGCAGATATAACGATTTGCTTTGTCTTGTGTGCGTGGTCATATATAGTGTGAGTGAAGTCATGAATGCAGTGGATGAATGTGATGACTACAATGGTGTGCATTCATAAAGAGTGGATGTGACAATATGTATAATGCATAAGATGTCATACATAAAATTTTTTGTTGATGTCATACAAAGAGTTGGTAGAGGTCATCAATAGGGTGGATTCAATGTCAGATATAGTGGGAGTGCTAATGTCATGAGTGCAGTGCATGTGATGTCATATATAATCTGTGATGTCATTAAATGTGGAGGCGATGCCTTGTGGAATGTATATGATGGTATACGTGTAGTGGGTTTGGGAGCTCATAACATACAAAGGATGTGATATCATCGTAAAGAGTGGTGTGATGACACAGACACAGTGTCTGTTGATGTTAATAATATAAGTGAATCTGATGTCGTATACAACGAATATGATGTCGATCCTTACATAGGCAAGATTTCTTATAAATACAGTTGGTGTGATAACCTCAATACGTGGATGTGATGACACCAGATACCGAGGCAAAACGATGTCACAATAGAATACGATGTTCAGTGAGTCGTAGAAAACGGTGGTTTGATATCATAAACTGAGGATGTGATGTCTTGTATGGTGAAAAGTTGCCATACATATGCACGAGTGTGATGTCATGTGCCAGAGTGGACGTGATAACAGTGGAGAGATTGAGATGGCAAAAAAACAGTGGGGGCAATGTCTAGTCCTAGTGGGTGTGATGGCATGCTGAATGTGGATGAGGCAGCATAAATTATGTGGTTTGGTGTGCATAGAGTGGATATGATGTCATCTGACCGGAGTGCAAATGATGTCGATATATATGCCGAGTGTGGTAACGCCCCTACACAGTGTTTGTATGTCCATACATTTGGATTTGATGTCATAAATATAGTGGAGAATGATGTCTAGACGTATACTGACTGGTGATATTAGATATAGAGATGGCTAGTGATATCATGGGTAGAGAGGGTGTGATTACACAAAAACACTGGAACATGAGGTCAGATATAGTGGATTGTGATGTCTGGGAGTATTAGTGGACTCTTGATGTCATAACTACAGTGGTGTGGGTGTAAAAGATTGGGATGTGATGTGTAAGTAGTACATAATGAGTCTCATACATATAGTGGCTGTGATGCCATACATATACTGGGGGTTAGATTTAATAAATTGGTACATTGCGTGTGTTGAACACAGATTCAATGCGTGTGAAGTCAGGACTAGAAGGCAGTGAAGTTACACAATGGTTATGTTGTTATAACACTGCGTATGATGCCATACTGAAGTGGATATGTCATAAGATAGAGTGGTGACGTCATAGGACCGCGTCATCGTGTAAGCTGTCACATAGATAGTGACTGTGATCTCATACCGAGAGGTGACCTAGTTCATATCGTTATCACAGTGCGTGTTATGTCAAGAAATAGAGTGCATGTGATGTCATGAATAATAAAGGTTGCTTGTTATAAAGTTGTGGATATCTGATTGTTCATTGGTGCAGTGCATATGAGTGGCATGCATGTGCCACTTGGAACTCTTAGCATAGTTGGTGTGATAATCTGAGTGGACCAAGTGGGTTTGATGACATTACGTGGATGTGATGGTCAGTTATAACATGTTTCAAGACAAATATAGAGATTGGGTAGGCATAGACACAGAGAGAGCTGAGATCTATTGGTGGATATGATGTCTAAGTCATTGTGGGTGCAATGTCGATAAGACAATGAGTATGATGACTTAATGATGTGGCTTGTTGTCATATACCGTGTCTATCCTGATATACATGCCAGTGTGTGTGTTTCACCTACGTAGATAGGGTCTAATACCATCATTCCTAGGGCGGTGTTGATTTCACCGATATGTATGTAGTGAAGTCGGATTATGTGTGGGTTGTGTTTGTAATATCATACACAAGTGAGGATGTCATATATACTGAGTATATGTCCAAAACAACAGAGTAAGGTGTCTTGTCACAGTTTCAGTGGCTGTGATGTCACAAATTATATTGTATGTGATGTGATAAACAGTGGATATGAATTTTTTGAATATCGAGTGGATGGACTGTGCATGAATACAGTCTTGTGATGTCATAAAGAAGTGGGTGTGATATCAAATACTAAATCCATGATTGTCCAACTTATATAGTGCGGTTTGAGGTCAAAAACATATTGCAGGTTGTGTATAAGCAGTACACTGTAAGTAATGACGCAGCATAAGTGGCTGTGATGTCAGTATCTTTGTGTGATGACATGCAAAGCAGAGGGGTGATGGTCATAGAGCCCGTGTTGATGAGTCTCATACAGAATTGAATGTGGATGTCCATTGTGTGTTCATCTGATGTCATGCATGATGGCGGCTGTGTTATCATACAAAAAATGGGGCAGTATATCATCGATTATCTCGGTTGATGACACACATTCTGTGGATGTGCTGTCAGATATAATGGCTGTGAAGTGAGACAGAGTAGCTTTGATGTCATGAACAGAGTGTTCTGATGTAATCACAATGCCTGGGTGGTGATGTCCGTAAATAGTGCATAATGTGCACATGAGCCTATAAGTAATGTGTGACATAATAAGCAATACACTTTTAGTATTATATCACTGATACGGTGGTCCTGAACTGCAGAAATACAGAACTACGGAATGGTGAGATGGCAGATATAGTGTTTGTATCCGTCCTCAACACAGTGTTTTCAAACGTCAACATTTTATTGGATAGTGGATTTCACAAAACCCAGTGTCCCTGGGACGTAAACATATAAAGTGGTTGTGATGTCAGAGGTATAGGGGATTAGATGTCCCTAAAACTTACATATGATTGTCTGCATATAGGAGATCTGATGTCATGACTGTAGTGGGCTGTTGATGTCCAAAAGCGAGATAGATTTCATAAATGTGAATGTGATTCATGTAGAGTGTTATGAGGGTCAAATGTATGCCAAGGAGAGATTTCCATACTGCTGTGATGTCATCGATACAGAGTGTAAGACGACACAGATCCCGTGACGGTGATGTAATGTAGTGGGTGAGATGACAGTATATGTCGGTTAGTGTTTGTCATGGAAACAGTATGGGTGATAATCATATATATTGCGGATATGAAAAAAAAAAAAATTTTTTGGAGGAGGACAGCAATAAACTGGGTTGATCACACTTAGTTGTCTGATGTCTTAAAGAGTTCATTGTGACGTCATGCATACTGATTATTATATCCTACATAGAGTGTGTGTGAAGTCTTTACAGTCGAGTGTTTGTGGTATAATTGATACATCATGGGTTTCTTTGACACAGATAACGTGGAGAGAAGTTTCAGACTGTATGCTGGTGTGACGGGTGGGCAGTTTATAACGATTGCTTGTCTGTGTCGAGAGGTCATATTATAGTTGTGCGAAGTCCATGAATGCAGTGGATGTAAATGTTGTTGACTACAATGTCGTCATTCATAAAGAGTGGAATGTGACAATTAAGTATAATGCATAATGGGTCATACATAAATTATTGTGTGATGTCCATAGACAAAAGTTGTAGAGGTCTCAATAGGTGATTCAATGTCAATATAGTGTGGAGTGAAGTCATGAGTAGCAAGTGCCAATTGAGTCAGATTAATGGTGAAGTCATTAAATGTGATGCGATGCTTGTGGAATGGTATATGAAAGGTAGACGTGTATAGGGTGGGAGTTCATACAAAACAAAGATGTATATCATCTAAAGAGTGGGTGTGGATACCAGACACAGAGGTCTGTGATGTTTAAAAATAAAGTGAATCTGATGTCGTATACAACAAATATGATTCGTCCTTTACATAGCGCAAGAGATTCATACAATACAGTTAGTGGACAACCATGAATACAGTGGATGTGAATTGACGCAGAATACCGGGAAAAGAAGAAGGGGACGATGACAAATAAATGGGTTGTATGTCGTAGAACGGTGATATTTGATATCATAAACTGAGGATGTGATGTCTTGTACGGTGAAAAAGTTGCCATTCATAGCCGAGTGTGGATGTCCATGCAAAAAGTGGAACGTGATATCAGTGAGGAGGTTTGAGATGGCAAAAAACAGTGAGGGGCAATGTCCTAGGTACAGTGGGTGTGATGTCATAGCCTGTAAGTGAAGTGTCAGCAAAATTCTATGGTTGGTGTGATAGAGTGGATATGCTGAGTCATCGAAGTGCAAATGATGCTCTAAATATGCCGAGTGAGGTATCATCTCCTCCACACAGTGTCCGTATGTCATACATTTGTGGAATGTGATACTCACAAAATAGAGTGGTTAGGAATGTCAGACGTATACTTGGGCTGGTGATATGATACCTAGAGGTGGTGTGATATCATTGGTAGAGTGGGTGTGATAAAACAGATTACACAGTGGACTTCGAAGTCAGTATAGTGGATTGGTGATGTCAGGTTTATAGTGAATTTGATGTCCATATATTACAAGTTGGTGGGAGGTATAAAAGAGTGGATGTGATGGCATATGCCAGTATATATTATGGCTTCATTCATATATTGGCTGTGATTGTCATACATACCACTGGGTTAAGTTAAATTGGATACATTGACTGTGTTTATGACACAGGATACCATGCATTTGTGATTGTCAGACATAGTGGCTGTGTGAAGGTTACACAAATGGTTGTGTTGTTATAAGTCAAACGTATGGATGCCATATTAAGTGGATATGTCATAAGCCATAGAGTGTGTAGATTGTCTTAGATACGGGTCATAGTGTGACGTTCACAAATATAGTGATTTGAGTGAATTCTATCATACACAGTACGATGACATGTTCATATCGTATATAGTTCATGTGATGTCATGAATAGAGTGCATGTATGTCATGAAATACTAAGATGCTTGTCAAAAAGTGTGGATATGATGTCATGTGTTAGGCATAATGATGGCCATACCCACATTTGTGCCACCTGTGAACTCTTACATAGTTGGTGTGATGTTGTCGACTAGAAGGGGTTTGATTGACATACTCAATGGATGTGATGTCAAATTATAATGGGTTTCAGAGACAGATAGATAGAGCTTTTTGTAGTCATAGATGCTAATGTGTGAGATGAGATCATTATATCAGTGGATATGTTGTCATACAACATAAGTGGGGTGCCATGACAGACAAACAAATGGTAATGATGACATTAAGAGTTGGACATCGGATTGTCATAGAAAGTGCCCTATCAGTGTCATAATGCAGTGTGATGGTGATTTCACAAGGACAGAGTGTGGTATTATAATCTTTCTAGTGAGTGGATGTACCACCGATATAGTGGGTTTGTTGAATGTTGGACTACATGTGGTTGTCGTGTCATTCATACACGAATGTGAGATGTCATATATATCGGAGTAGTGAAGGTCAAAAGCAGATAGTAGTTGTCTTGTCACAGTTTTGCAGTGGCTGTGATGTCACAAGTATAATTGTATGTGATGTCATTAAACAGTGGATATGATGTTTGAATGGAGTGGATGGGATGTGTCATGTATACAAGTCTTGTGATGTCTTAAAGAGTGGGTGTGATATCACATATGAACATTCCCATTGATGTCATATATATAAAGTGGGTTTGTGAGGTCCAAACATATTGCACGGTAGTGGTATCAAGCAGTACACTGTAAGTAATGACGCCCAGCTACCGTGGATGTGATGTCAGATATACTGTGTAGTTGATGACATAAATACAGAAGGGTGTGATGTCTCTAGAGAGCGGTATGTGACGATATACAGAATGAATGTGATGTCATTGTAGTTCATATCTGATGTCATGCATATGGCGGACCTGTAATATCATACAAACAATGGGGAATATATCATCGATAATCTCGGTCGTGTGATGACACACATTCTGTGGATGTGCTGATCAGATATAATGGCTGTGATGTGAGACAGAGTAGCTTTGATGTCATGAACAGAGTGTTGTGGTGTCATAAAGCCTGGGTGTGATGTCTATATAGTGCATAATGTGCCATGCCTAGTATGTGTAACATAATGCATACACTTTGTGTTATATCACTGATAACGGGGGTGTGGCCGCAGAAATACAGAAACATGGAATGGTGCCCTACTCAGACTATAACATGTTTGTATCGTCTCAACACAGTGTGATTTTTGACGTCAAATTTATTGGATAGGGATTCACAAACCCAGGGGCCTGTGACTTTACGTACCTAATAGTGGTTGTGATGTGTCAGAGATAATAAGGGATGAGATGTCCTATGAAAACGGACATGTTATGTTCGCATATAGGATATCCCTGAATGTCCATGAATGTAGTGGCTGTGATATCCTTGACTTAAATGTCAGTGAGGATAGATTGTCATATCAGTGGTGAATGTGATGTCATTTAGAATATGTATGATGTCAATATGTATGACCAAGGGGTGATGATATCCTTCCCATACTTGCAGTGAGGACATCGATACAGAGTGAGTGAGACGACACAGATCCAGTGGCGGATGATGATCAACTGTATTGGGTGGAGATGTCAGGTATAGTCGGGGTGTTTCAAATGAAAGCATTTATGGTGATAATATTATAATGGATATGATGATCACAATATACTGGGTGTGATGTCACAACATTTAGGTTGTCTGATGTCATAAAGCGTTCTTGTGACGTCATGCATACTGAATATTATGTCCTACATCGAGTGTGTCTGATGTCATACAGTGAGTGGTGTGTGGTAAAATTGATACCCTGGGTTTTGATGACACAGATAGTACCGTGGCGAAGTTTCCGATGTAGGGTGAAGGGCAGATATAACTAAGCATTTGCGTTGTCTTGTGAGCGTGGTCATATATAGTTTGTGTGAAGTCATTGAATGCAGTGATGTACTGTAATGAACTTCATGGAGTGCATTCATAAAGAGTGGATGGACGTATGTTATAATTGGCATCAAGATGTCCATACATAAATTTTGTTTGATGTCATATAAAAGTTGGTAGAGTTACTCATAGGGTGATTCAATGTCCAATTATAGTGGGAGTGTGTCACTGAGTGCATCATGTGATCGTCCATATATAATCTGTGATTATGTCATTAAATGTGGTGGCGATGCCTTGTGGAATGTATAATGATGGAAATACGTGTAGTGGGTTGAGTCATACATCAACCAAGGATGTGTATGCATGCGAAAGAGTGGGTGTGAGGATGAACACAGACTCAGTGTCTGTGAGGTTAATAATATAGTGAATCTGAATGTCGTATACAAAGGATATGATGTCGTTTTAACTATAGGCAAGAGATCTCATCACACACAGTGGTGTGATATACCTCAATACCGTGGATGTCTGACGCCAGATATGTGGAAACGATGTCAAATAAATATTTGTGCAGTCGTAGAAACGGTTGTTTGAAATCATTAAACTGAGGATGTGATTTCTTGTATGGAGAATAAGTTGCCATACATATACCGATGTGATGTCTTGCCAAGAGTGGACGTGATATAAGTGAGAGATTGAGATGGCAAAAAAACAGTGGGGCAATGTCTAGTAACAGTGGGTGTGATGTCATGCCCTGAAGTGGATGTGACAGCATAAATTTGTGGTTTCTTTGGAATAGAGAGATATGATGGCATCTGAAGTGGCGAATGATATCAAAATATATGACGAGTGTGGTATCACCCACACACAGTGGTTGTCTTGTCATACATTGTGAGTTCATGCCCTAAATAGAAGTGGAAACGGATGTCAGACGTATAACTGCTGTGATAAGATACATAAGTGGCTGTGATATCAAGGTAGAATGGGGTGTGATAACACAAATACACTGGAATGAGGTCACATATAGTGATTGAAACTCTGGTATAGTGTACTCATGTCATAAATAAAGAGGTGTGAGTCAAAAAGAGTGCAATGTTGATGTGTATGTAGTACATATGTTGTCAACATATTGTGTCTGTGAAGTCATAACATACACTGGTTAGATAAAATTGAACATTGCGGTGTTGACCAGATACAATGCGTTTGATGGTCAGGACATTAGTGGCTGTGTAGTTACACAATGGTTTGTAGTGGTTATTAACAACTGCGTGTGGATGCCATATGAAGTGGATATGATCATAAGCATAGAGTGTGTGAAGTCATAGGACAGAGTGATTGTGTGACAATATCACATATTTAGTTAAAGTGATATCATACAGAGTAGTATGACCGGTCATAATATCGTAGTATAGTGCGTGTTATTGGTCAATGATATTAGAGTGCATGTGATGACAATAAATACTAAGGATGCTTGTCATAAAGTGTGGAATGATGAGTCATGTGCAGTGCATATGAAAGGCATACATTGCCACCTGTGGAACTCTTACATAGTTGGTGTGATATCGTCGACAATGGGTTTGATGACAATACAGTGTATGTATGCAGTTATAACATATTTTCAAGACAAATATTGAGCTTGTGGTATTCATCAGACCGAGTGATGAGATCCTATACGGTGCGATTATGTGTCATAAACATAGTGGGTTCCATATCAGATAAACATGGTATATGACATAAGAGTGGACATGTTTGTCTATAAAGTTCTATCATGTTATACATGCGCATGTGGTGAATTCACAGGTACATAGGTCTAATACAATCATTTTAGTGAGTGTGATTTAACCGAATAGTAATGTTGTAAGTATGATAAAGTGGCACGGTTGTCATTCATACATAATGTGAAATTCATATACTGAGTATGATGTCAAAAACACAGTAGGTGACTTGTCACAGATTCAGTGGCGTGATGTCACAAGTATATTTTGGGGGGGGGTTATGTGATGTCCATAAACAGTGATATGAGGTTTTGACTATAGCGGATGGTTTTTTGATTCATGAATACAGTCTTGTGATGTCATAAAGTAGGGTGTGATATCCACAATAAGAATTCAGTATGATGGTCATATATATAGTTGTGTTTGAGTCAACAAATTGCAGGTTTTGGTATAAACAGTGTACACTGAAGTAATGACGCAGCTACAGGTGGTATGGTGTCAGATCTACTGTGTGTGATGACATGAATACAAGAAGTGTGAATGTCCATAAGAGCAGTGTGACGTTCATACAGAATGAATGTGATGTCATGTGTAGTTCATATATGGTCATGCATATGGCGGCCCCCCTGTTGGGATTTTTTATTTTAAACCATGCAAAACAAGGGTAGCATAATAACATCATAATCTCGTGTGATGACACACATTCTGTGGATGATGCTGTCAGAATAAATGCTGGTAGATGTGATACAGAGTATCTTTGATGTCAAGACCAAGTGTTGTGTGTCATAAAGCCTGGTGAGATTGTATATATTGCATAATGTGCCATGCCTATATTATGTGTGACATAATACATACACTTTGTGTGGTTTTATATCACTGACCTCGTGGGTGTGACCGCGCAAATACTGACATGAAAGGTGTGGATATCAGATATACTGTTTGTAACTCTCAACACAGTGGTTTTTTTGACGTCAATTTATTGGGATAGTGATTCCACCAACGCAGTGGAGCTGTGACGTTACATATAAAGTGGTTTAGTGCTGTCAGAGGTAAGGGATGATATGTCCTAAACCGTACATGAGAGTCACAAATAGGAGATCTGATGTCCATGAATGTATGGCTGGTGATATCTTAAATGCTGAGATAGATTCATACAGTGTGAATGTGATGTCCTGTAGAATGTGTAATGAATTCATATGTAAGCAAAGGTGATGATATTCCATACGTGTTCTGTGGATGTCATCGATACAGAGTTGCCGACCAGATCCAGTGGCGTGATATTTCTAATGTAGTGGTGAATTCAGGTTATCGTTGGTTGTGTCATGAATGCAGTATGTGATATCATAAATAGGAATATGAGGTCATCAATATACTGGGTGTGATGTCACACATTTATGTGTCTGATGTCAAAAGAGTTCAAGTGACGTCAGCATCCTGAATATTACTAATCCTACATAGAGTGTGTGTGGAGTCATATGTACAGAGAGTGTGTGTATTTAAATTGATACACTGGGTTTGATGACACAGATACCGTGGAGAACGTCAGATGTATGGATGAGAGGCAGATATACGATTGCGTTTGCTTGTGTGCGTGGTCATATAAATGTGTGTGAAGTCAGAATGCATGGATGTAATGTGTTGACGTACATGGTGTGCATTCATAAAGAGTGGTTGTGACAAATGGAATAATGCATAAAGAGTCATACATAAATTTTGTGTGATGTCAATACAAAGAGTGTGGTAGAGAGTCATCATAGGGTGGATTCAATGTCAGATATAGTGGAGTGATGTCAGTGAGTGCATGCCATGGTGATGTCATATATACACGTATAGTAATTTCAATGTGGGACGGCGATGCCTTGTTGAATGTATATGATGGTATACGGTGTTGTGGGTGTGAGGTCATGCCATACAAAGGAAGCTGATATAATCGAAAGAGTGGGTGTGATTACACAGACACAGTGTCTGTGATGTTAATAATATAGTGAATCTGATGTCAGCTATTTACAACCGGATATGATGTCGTATACTTACATAGTGAAAAGAGATCTCGCGATAAAATACCATGTTTTGAGTGTGGATTAACCTCAATTCAGTGATGTGATGACCCAGATAACGGGAAACATGTCAAATAGCATATTTGTGCTGTCATTGAAACGGTGTATTGATATCATAACTGAGGATGCGATGTCTTGTATGTTTAATACGTTTGCATACAATATACCGAGTGGATGTCTTGCCAAGAGTGTGGACGTGATAAAGTGGAGAGATTGAATGGCAAAAAAACAGTAGGGGAAATATCTAGTAGAGTGGGTGTGATGTCATGCATGAAGTGATGTGGCACATAAATTTTGTGGTTTGCTGGAAAGAGTGGATATGCTGTCCAGCTGAAGAGCGAATAAGTCATATATATGCCGAGCTTGGATCAACCACACAACAGTGTTGTAATGTCACCAGACATAGTGGATTTGATGTCATAAATAAGTGATAGGATTCAACGTATACTGGCTGTGACTCTATACATAAGTGGCAGAGATTCAGGTAACGTGAGTGGTGATAACACAAATAACCTGGAAATGAGGTCAGATATAGTGATTGATGTCAGGTATAGTGGACTTGAGGTCATAAATAAAGAGGTTGAGTTCAAAAAAGAGTGGATTGATGTCGTATGTAGTACATATTATTCATACATATAGTGGCTGTGATGTCAACATACATGTGTGTTAGAAAAAAATGTATATTGCGTGGTGTTAGACACAGATTCAATGGGTAAAAGAAGTCAACATATGGCTGTGAAGAAACACAATGTTGTGTAGTTTAAAACACTTCGTGTGCTGCCATATGAAGTTGATATGTCATAAGCCATAGATGTGTGAAGTCATAGACAGAGTCTACTGTGTGAGTCACATATCTAGTGAAGTGATATCATACAGAGTAGGTGACCTGTCATATCGTAGACATGCCGTTTATTGTCATGAATAGAGTTCAGTGATGTCATGAATACTAATGATGCTTGGCATAAAAGTTGGATATGATGTCCATGTGCATGCATATGATGGAATACATTGCCACCGGGAAACTCTTACATATGGTGTGATATCGTCGACAAAGGGTTTTGATGACATACAGTGAGTGATGGCATTATAAAACATATTTTTCAAGACAAATATGAGCTTGTGTAGTCCTAGACAGAGTGAGGAGAGATCGATACGGTGGATAGATTCAAAACATAGGGGGTTCCATAACAGATAACATGGTATGATGAAGATGAAGAGTGGCCATGTTCATATATATGTCATCATGTATACATCGTGTGTGATTTCCGAGTACACAGGTGTCTAATACAATCATTCCAGGAGTGTGATTCCACCGATTAGAGTAGTGTATGTCGGATAAAGTGGCTGTGTTGTCATTCTTCACAATGTGAATGTCATATAGACTGAGTATGAAGTCAGAAACACATGTAGGTGTCTGTCCACATGTTGCAGTGGCTGTGATGTCACAAGTAAATTGTATGTGAATTCATAACAGAGGATATGATTGTTTGAATAGAGCGCATGGATGTTATGAAGACAGTCTTGTGATGTCATAAAGAGTGGGTGTGAATCACATAGAATTCGTAGAGGTATATATATAGTGGTTTGAAGTCAAACATAGTGCAGGTGTGAGTATAAGCAGTACACTCTGTAAGTAATGAAAGCAGCTACAGTGGATATATGATGTCAGATATACTGGGGTGTGATGCACATGATACAGAAGGTGTGATGTCATAGAGCAGTTGACGTCAAACAGAATGAATGGGATGTCATATGTGGTAGTTCATATGAGTCCATAAATAGGCGGGCGTGAAATCATGCAAAAAAATGGGCCTAATCATCGATAATCTCGGTGTGAAGATAACACAATTCTGTGGATGTGCGCTGTCAGATATAATGCTGTGATGTAGACAGAGGAGCTTTGATGTCATGAACAGAGTGAATGTGGTGTCATAAATGCCCTGTGTGAGTAATAAGCATAATGGGCCATGGCCTAAGTATTGTGACATAAAACATACACTTTGTGTTTAAATATCACTGGTCACGTGGTGTGACCGCAGAAATACGACACGGAAGTGTGATATCAATATTCTGTTTGTATCGTCTCAACACAGTGTTTTTGACTCAATTTCACATGGATAGTGAGTCACAAAACGCAAAAGGTTGTGACGTACATAAAAGTGTTGTGCTGCAGAGGTATGGGATGAATGTCCTAAAACCGTACATGAGATTCCTGCATATAAGATCTGATGTCCATGAATGTATGGCTGTGATATCTTAAATGCTGATGATAGATGTCATAATAGTGGTATTGATGTCAAGTAGAATGTGTATGATCATATGTATGCCAAAGGTGATGATTGACCATACTTCTGTGATGACATCGATACAAGTGTGTGAACGACACACAGAATCCAGGGCGGTGATGGTCAAATTGTAGTGGGTGAGATGTCAGTTAGATCGTTGTGGGGTCTTGAAGCGTTATGGGGTGATATCATTTAATATTGAAACGAAGTCGACAATAATACTTGTGGTGGGATGGTCACACATTTAGGTGTCTGATGTCTTAAGAGTCATGTGACGCTTGCATACTGAATAATATGTCCTAACATAGAGTGTGTGGTGATTCATAACAGAGAGTGTGGTGTGGTATAATAGGATACACTGGGTTTGATGACACTGATACCGTGGTGAAGTTCAGAAGTAGTGGTTGAAGGGCAGATAAATCGATGCGTTGTCTTGATGTGCGTGGACATATTATAGTGTGTGTGAAGGTCTTGAATGCAGTGATGTAATTTTTACTACAATGGTATGCATATCATTAAGAGTGGCTGTGACAATATGTATAAGTGCATAAGATTTAATAAAACAACAAATTTTTGTGATGTCATTCAAAGAATTGGGGGGTAGAGGTCATCAATAGGGTGGATTCAATGTCAGATATAGTGGAGAGTGATTGTCATGATGCAGTGCATGTGATGCATAGATAATCGGTGATGTCATTCAAATGTGGAGCGCATGCCTTGTGGAATGTATATAGTGGGTATAAGTGCAGTGGTGTGAGGTCATGCATAAAAAGTGTGATATCATCGATGAGTGGGTGTGAAGGACAGCAGACACAGTGTCTGTGATGTTTAATAATATAGTGAATCGATGTTCGTAATACAACAGATATCGATGACGTTTTTACATAGGGCAAGAGATCTATAAACACAGTTTATATAACCTCATACTGTGGATGTAGATGACCCAGTATAACATTGAAACGATACAAATAGTATATTTGTTGCTGTCATAAAACGTGGGGTATGATATCATAAACTAGGCTGTGATGTCTTGTATGGTGAATACTTGCCATACATATACCGATGTGATGTCTTGCCAAGATGGACTGATATAAGTGGAGAGAATGAGATGACAAAAAAAACAGTAGGGGCAATGTCTAGTAGAGTGGTGTGAAGCATGCTGACGTGTAAGTGGCAGCAAAATTTTGTGGTTTGCTGGAATAGAGTGGATATGATGTTCATCTGAAGTGTGAATGATGTCAATTAGCAAGGTGTGGTATCAACCACACACAGGTTGTATGTCATACATTTGTGGATTTGATGTCTACATAAGTGAATAGGATGTCAATATGAATACTGGCGGTGATATGATAACAAGAGTGCTGAATATCATTTGTTAAGTGGGGTGATAACACAAATACACTGGAAAGAGTCAATATAAGTGGAGTGTTGATGTCTGGTAATAGATGGACGTGATGTCAGTAAATAAAAGAGGTGTGAGGTCAAAAAGAGTGGATAAGATGTCCATGTATTATCTTATGATGTCAAACATATATGCTGTGATGTCAGACACTGCACTGGGTTAGATAAAATGAGTATTGCGTATGTTGACACAGATCCAATGCGTGTGATTATCAGATATAGTGGCAGTGAAGTTACACAATGTTGTGTTGTTATAACCCTGCTGTATGCCCATATATTGATATCCATAAAGCTCATAGGAGGTGTGAATTCAAAGGCAAGTCATTGTTGGATGTCCCATATAATAGTGAATGTGATATCATACAGAGTAGGTGACCTGTCATATCGTATACAGGTGCTGTTATACATGATTAAGTGCAAGGATTTCAAGGAATCACTAAGGATGCTGATCAGAAAAGTGTGGAAATTATGTCCTTGCATGGCATATGAGGGCTACATGAGCCACCTGGGCTCATGCATAGTTGGTGTGATACTCGTGCGACAAAGTGGGTATTGAAGACATCCAGTGATGTGATGGGCATGATATAAACATGTTTCAAGACAAACTATAGATTGTTGTAGTCATAGACACAAAGTGGATGAGATCCTAAACGGTGGATTATATGTCATAAACATTGTTGGTGCCATGAATGATAAACCAATGGTATGATGACATCAAGAGTGGACTTGTTGTCATATAAAGTCTGTCTATCATGTAATACAAGCAGTGTGTGTTTTTTTTTGATTTAACACGTACATAGGTCTAATACAATCATTTCCAGTGAGTGTGATTTCACGGATAATTTATGTGTGAAGTCGGATAAAGTGAGTTGTGTTGTCATTCATGACACAATGTGAGATTCATATATACTGAGTGTGTATGATGTCAAAAAACAGAGTAGTGTCTTGTCACATTTTGCAGTGGCTGAGATGTCACAATAGTATATGTATGTGATGTCATACACAGTTATATGATGTTTTGAATAGAGCGATGGAAATGTCATGAATACAGTCTTGTGACGTCATAAAGAGTGGGTGTGATATCACAATAGAATTCATATGATGTCCATATATATAGTTGGGTTTGAGGTCAAACATATAAGCAGGTGTGTATAAGCAGTACAACTGTAAGTAAATGACGTCAGCTACATGGATGTGATGTCAGATAGACTGTGTGTGTGGACATGAATACAAGGGTGTGATGTCATAAGCGGTATGGGGGGGGGGGGGGGATGAAGACGTCATACAAAATGAAGTGTGATGTCCATGTGTATGTTCATATGCTGTCATGCATGATGTGGCGCTGTGGATTATCATACAAAAAAAGGGGCATATATCAATCGATAATCTCGGAATGATGACACACATTCTGTGGATGTGCTGTTCAGATATAATGGGCTGTGATGGATACAGAGTAGCTTTTGATATGTCATGAACAGAGTGTTGTGGTGTCATAAAGCCTGGTGTGTGAGTCGTATATAGTGCCATAATGTGCCATGCCTATAATATGTTGTGACATAATACATACACTTGTGATATATCACTGATAACAGGCGTTAGTGGACCGCAGAAATACAGACACGGATGGTGTGACATCAGATATAACTGTTTGTAATCCGTCTCAACACAGTGTTTTGGTGACGTCAAATTTATTGGATAGAGAGATTCACAAACCAGTTGAGCTGTGACGTAACAAATACATATAAAGTGGTTGTGCTGTCAGAAGTATAGGGGAATGAGATGGTGTCCTAAGACCGTTACATGTAGATGTCGCATATGTTAGGAGTTATCTTGATGTCATGAATGTAGTAGTGGCTGTGATGTCTTAAATGCTGAGGATAGATGTCATAAAGTGTGAATGTGATGTCATGTATAGTTGTGGTATTATATCATATGTATGCCAAGGGGGTGGACGATTTCGACACTTGCTGTGATTCCATACGATACAGAGTGTGTGACTACACAGATTCCATTGACGGTGATGGTTCAAATGTAGTGGGAGTGAGATGATTCATGGTATATTCAAGCTGTGGTGTCATGAAACAGTATTGGGTGATATCATAAATTTTGGATATGATGTCAAAATCAGTATACTGGGTGTGATGTCACCACCCATTTAGGTGTCTGATGTCATAAGAGTTTCATGTGACGACATGCATACTGAATATTATGTTCTAACATATAGTGTGTGTGATGTCTTCCAGAGAGAGATGTGTGGTGTGATAAATTGATACACTGGGTTGATGTAACAGATAATCGTGGAGGATGTTTTTTCAGATGTAGTGGGCTGAGAGGCGGATACATATTACGATTGCGTTTGTCTTGTGTGTTGCGTGGTCCATATATATCGTGGTGTGTGAAGTCCATGACTGCAGTGGTATGAAATTATGATGACTACAAATGGTGGGTCGGAGTCAATTCATAAAACAGAGTGGAATGTGACTATCAGGTCTATATTGCAGAAAGTATGTCAATAATCTACACAAATTTTTTGTGTTGATTTGACATACCAAGAAGTTGGTAGAGGTCATCAATAGGTGGAATCAATGTCCAGATATAGTGGGAGTGATGTCCATGAGTTTGCAGTGAATGAGAGATGTCATATATACTCGGTGATAGCCATTAAATGTGGAGGCGCATGCCTTGAGTAAGGAATATATTGTATAGCGTGTATGTGGGTGGGAGTTCATACATACAAATGGAAAGTGATATCCATGCGAAAGACGTGGTGTGTGATTGGACACATACCAACAGTGTCTGTGATGTTAATAATATAGTGCATTCTGATGTCGTATTCATACGAATATGAAGATGACGTCCTTAACAAAGGGCACAGAGATCTCATAGAATTACAGTTGGTGTTGATAACCTCAATACAGTGGCTGTGGATGGAACCCAGATATCCGTGGAAACGATGTCAAAAAGAATTGTTATGATCGTCGTATAAACGGTGGTTTTGATAATCATACACTGATACTGGGGTGGATGTCCTGTATGGTGGAGAAATGTTGCCATACTATATGCCGGAGTGTGATGTCATAGCAAAGAGTGTATGTGGATGATCAGTGGAGAGATTGAGATGGCAAGAAATACAGTGGGGGCAATGTCTAGTAAGCAGTGGGCTTGTGACGTCATGCCTGAAGTTGATGGGGCCAAGCAATAAACTCTGTGGTTTGGATGTGATAGAGTGGATATGGTGTCATCAGAAGTCCAAATGATGTCATATATATGCCGAGTGTGGTATCAAACTTCACACAGTGTTTGTAATGTCATACCATTTGTGGGATTATGAAATGTCATAAATAGTAGTGGATATGATGTCAAAAGTATACTGAGCTGTGATATGGGAACATAGAGTGGGCTGTGATATCATGGGTAAGAGTGGGTGTGATAACACAAATACAACTGGCATTGAGGTCAGCATATAGAGATGTATGTCTGGTATACGTGAACTTGATGTCCATAAATAAAAGGTGTTTAGAGTCAAAAAGGAGTGGATGTCATGTCGTATGTAAACATATAGATGTCATACAATTATAGTGGCTGTGATGTCATACATACACCTGAGGTTAGATAAAATGGTTACATTTGCGTGTGGTTGAACACAGATACAATGTGTTGTGATGATTCAGACATAGTGGCTGTGAAGTTTAACACAATTGTTGTGTTCGTTAAATAACTCTTGCGTTGTGCGATGCCATTATGAAGTGTATAATGTCATCTAAGCAGAGAGTGTGTGAAAGTACATATACAGTGTCATTGTGTGTATGTCCAACATATATAGTGAATGTGACTATCAATACAACAGTAGGTGACCATGTCCATACAATCGTATATAGTGGGCATGTTATGTCATGTGATTAGAGTGCATGTGATGTCATAAATACCTAAGGAATGCTTGTCATAAAGTGTTGAATAGATGTTCCCATTGTGCAGTGGTGGCAGATTTGCTTGCAATAACATTATGCAAACCTGGAATTCATTACAGAGTTGGTGGTGATATCGTCGACAAATGTTGTTTGATGACCTACAGGTGGATTATGATGCAGGTTATAACATGTAAATTTACAAGACTAAGTATAGAGCTTGTGTAACTCATAGACAGAGTGGAATGAAGATCATATACGGTGTGATATGAATGAAATAAACATAGTGGGGTATATCCCATGACAGATAAACACTGGTATGATGAGATCAAGAGTGGACATGTTGTATCGTATGAAGGGTCTATCGATGATATACATGCAGTTGGTGCGTATATTTCACACGTACATAAAGGGTCTAATAGAATCATTTCAAGTGTGTGTGAATTTCACCGATAATTAGTATAGTGTGATGTCGGATATAAGGTGGTCTGTGTTTTGTCCATTCATACACAATGTGAGATGTGCATATATACTGAGTATGATGTCAAAAAACACAGTAGGTGTCTTGTCACATGTTGCAGTGGCTGTTATGTCGCACAAGTAAGTGAATGTGAATGAAATAAACAGTGGATATGATGTATTTTGAATAGAGACGATGGGATGTCCACTGAATACAGTCTGGTGATGTCAAGAGATAGGTGTGATATCACATAAATTCAATATCATGACATATAATAAGAGTGCGGGTTGAGGTCAAACCAGATTGCAGATTGTTGTAATAGGAGCAGTAAAACGTGAAGTTAAGGCACGCAGCTACGCATGTGGATGTCCAGGTCAGATAATACTGTGCAGTGATGACATGAAATAACGAAGGTGTGATGTCATAGAGCGCGTTTGACGTCCTACAGAAATGATTTTGATTCCATGTGTAGTTCTTATGAATGACATGCATTCGCGGGCTGTGAATCATGCCAAAAATGACAAAGTGTTTTTGACGTCAAATTTATTTATAGTATTCACAAACACGGTGGCGTTACGTACATATAAAGTGGTTGTGCGGTCAGAGGTTAAGGGATAAATGTCCAAAACCGGACATGAGAGGGCGCCATATAGCGATCGATGTCATGATGTAGTGGCTGTGATATCTAAATGCTGAGGATAATGTCATAAAGTGTGAATGTTATCATGTACAATTTTATGATTCATAATGTATGCCAAGGGTGAAGATTTCCATACTTGAGCGGTCATGGTCATCGAACAATTTTGTCCACGACCCAGTGGGGGTAGTCAAATGGTGGTGAGATGCGGGAAAGGGGGTTTGTGGTGTCATGAAGCTATGGGGTATATCTTTAATATTGTATGATGTCATCAATTACGGTTGTGATGTCACACATTTAGGTGTCTATGCTAAAGAGTTCATGTGACTCTGCATACTGAATATGATTCCAATAGAGTTGTGTAGTCATACGAGAGTGTTGTGGTATAATGATACACGGGGTTTGATGACCAATACCGGGGGGAAAGTTTCAATGTGTGGGTGAGGGCAAATAAAAACTTTTCTTTTTGTGTCGGGTCATAAAAAGTGGGTAAATCAAAATGCATGGATGTAATGTGTTACTACAAGGTTGCTTTCAAAAGAGTGGTTGAAAATAGTAAAAAGCTAAATGCATACATAAATTTTGTGTGATGTCATACAAAGATTGGTAGAGGTCATCAAAGGGTGATTCAAGTCAAAAGTGGGGTGATGTCAGAGTGCATGCATGTGAATGTCATATATAAGGTATGTCATTAATTGGGGGGCGTCCTGTGGAATGTATATGATGGTATACGGTAGGGGGTGGGGGGTCATACATAAAAAGGGAGTATTCATCAAAGAGTGGGTGTGATGACCGACACTTTTCTGTGTTTTTAAAATTAGGAATTGTGTTATAAAACGAATATATGTCGTCTTACTTTAGGCAAAGATCTCAAAAAAACAGTGGTGTGTAACCCAATACATGGATTGAGACCCAGAAAAGTGGAAACGTGTAATAGAATGGTTGTGATGTCTAGAAAGGGTGGTTGATAAAAAAACTGGGGAGGGTGATGTCTTGTATGTGAAAAATTGCATACATACCGAGTGTGAGTCTGCAAAAAGGGGATGATATAGGGAGAGATTGAAGGCAAAAAAACAGGGGGGGCAATTTTATACGGGGGTTTGGAGTCAGCCTGAAGGGAAAGGGGGCAGCAAAAATTCTGTGGTTTGGGGGAAAAGTATGAGCTGTCGATCTGAAGTGCAAATGATGTCATATATTGCCGAGTGTGGTATCAACCTCACACGTGTTGTAGTCATACATTTGGCTTTGATGTCATAAGATGGATATGATGTCAGACGAATACGCTGGAAATGGTACATAGAGTGCTGTGATATCAGGGTAAGTGGTGTTTGATAACACAACTACACTGACGAAATGAGGTACAAGAAAATATAGTTGATGATGATCTGGTATAGTGGATCTTGATGCGTCAATACATTAAAAGAGGTGTGAGCACAAAAAGAGTGGATGTGATGTGGTATGTAAGTACCATATGATGTCATACATATAGTGCTGTGATGTCATACATAGCACTGTTTTTTCAATAATAATTGGTACAATTGCGTGCGTGTTTGACACAGGATACTCATGCGTGTGATGTCAACATTAGTGGCTGTTGAACTTACACAATGGTTGTGTTTGTTATTACACATCACTGCGTGTGGATGCCATATAGTGGAATTGGTTTTTTTTATTTCCATAAGCAGAGAGTGTGTGAAGTCAAATACAAAGTCCATTGTGAGAAGTCGCATAATATCGTGCATGTAGCATAATCAAAACAGAGTATGACGCTGTCATAATCGAATACAGTGCGTTGTTATGTCATGCATAGATTGTCATGTGTATGTCATGAATACTGAGGATGCTGTCATAAGGTGTGGATATGATGACACGTGCAGTGCATATGAAGGCATACAATGTGCCACCTGGGAACTCATACAAATACCTGTGTGTGATATCGCTCGACAAATTGTGTTTGATGACATACATGATTTGATGGCAGTTATAAACATGTATTCAAGACAATTTATAGAGCTTGTGTAGTCAAAGACACAGAGTGGATGAATCCTATACGTGGATATGATGTTATCAACATTGTGGGAGCCCTGACAGATAAACAAGGTATGATGAGCCATCAAGAGGTGTACTTGAGGTCCTATACTGTGTCAATTATTTATATACATGCAGTGTGTGTGATTAACACGTACATAGGGCTAATCCAATCATTCAAGTGCGTGTGATTTCACCGATATAGTATGTGTGAAGTCGGAAAAAGTGTTGTGTTGTCATTCATACTCAATGTGAGATGTCCATATATACTGATTATGAAGCAAAAACCGAGTAGGTGTCCCTTGTCACGTTGCGTGGCTGTAGTCAAAAGTAATTTTAGTGAGTCTAAAAGGGGTTGGTTTTGAATAGGGGATGGGATGCATGGTAAGTCTTGTGATGTCAAAAGATGGGTTGATATCAATAGAATTCATATGTCTTTTTTAAGTTGGGTTTAGGTCAAAATATTGCAGGTGGGTATAAGCATACCTGTAATTGACCAGTCAGTGGGTTGAGTCAGATAACTGTGTTGATGAAAAACCAAATTAATAACAGGGGTGTGATTGGGTTTTATATGAGCTTGGGGTTTTAAAAAAAAAAGGGGTTTTATAAACCCAAAAAAAAATTTTTTTAAAATTTTTGATGGCAATGTTTGGGAAAAAGGGGGGTTTCATAAATTTTATGTCAAATTTTATTTTGGCCCCGGGGGCCCTTTTTGATATCCCAAATTTGCCCAAAAAAAAATGGGGATCAAATTTTTTTTTTTGACAAGGTTTTTTCCAAAAATTTTTTGGGTGGATTCACAAACCATGGCTGTGGTTAATATAAATTGTTGTGTTCAATAAGGGGATAGATGTCCTAAACCGTACATGGATTCGCATATAGGAATCTGATGTCAGAAATTTGTGGGTGTGATCTAAATGCGAGGGTAAAGTCATAAAATGTGAATTGATGTCATGTAGAATGTGAAAGTGTCATAGTACCAAGGGGGAGATTTCCTACTTGCGTTGGGCATCGATACAGAGTGTTGACGAACAGATCCAGTGGGGGTTGTCAAATGGGGGGTAATGTCAGGTATAGCGGTGTGGTGTCATGAAAACGTATGGTGTATCATATATATTGAAAATGAGTCATAAAAACTGGGGTGTGATGTCACAATTTAGGGGTCTGAGTCATAAAGATTTTTGTAGCATCATACTGAATAGATGTCCTAAAAGAGTTGTGTGAGAACCGAAGTGTTGTGGTTAAAAGATACCTGGTTTGAGACAAGATACCCTGGAGGAAGTTCGATGTTGGGGGAGAGGGCAAATAAAAATTGCGTTTCTTGTGTGCGTGGTCATATATAGTGTGGTGAAGTCAGAAAGCAGTGGGGTTGTGTTTACTACAATGGTGTGCTTCATAAAAAGGGGGATGTGACAATATGTATAATGCATAAGAAATTTATACAAAATTTTTTTGTGATTCCTAAAAATTGGGAAGGGTTTAATGGGTGGATTAATGCAAATAGTGGGGGTGGTCATAGTCAGTGCATGTGATGCATTAAAAATCGGGGTTCATTAAATGTGGAGGGGGATGCCCTTTGGAATGTAATGAAGTATAGGGAGTGGGTTTGGGGGTATACAAACAAAGGATGTATATCACGAAAGAGTGGGGTGATGACACAGACACAGTGTCCGTGATGTTAAAAATATAGTGAATCTGATGTCGTATACAACGAAATGGTCGTCTACATAGGGCAAGAGTCTCTAAAAACAGTTGGTGTGAACCTCAATACAGTGGGTGGATGACCCAGATAACCCGGGAAAAGAGTCAAATAGAAGGTTGTGTGTCGTAAAACGGGGGTTTGATACATAAGAGGATGTGATGTCTTGATGGGGAAAAGGGGGCCATAATACCGGTGTATGTCTCAAAAATGGACTGATATAGTTGGAAGATTTGGGTGCAAAAAACAGTGGGGGAATGTCTTACAGTGGGTTGATGCAAGCCGAAGGGGTTGGCACATAAAATTTTGTGGTTTTTGGGTGATAGAGTGGTTAGTGTATCTGAAGGGGAATGATTATTATAGCCCCGGGGTGGGATCAAACCCAACACAAATTTTTTTGCATACAATGTGGATTTTATTCATAAATGGGGATAGATTCAAGTAACTGGCTGTATATGAACTAGGGGGCTGGATTCAGGGTAAGTGGGTGTGAAACACAAAAACACGAAATGAGGGCGTATATGGATGTGATTTGGTTAGTGGACTTGATGTATAAATAAAGAGGGGGAGGTCAAAAGAGTGGGTGGAAATTGTATGTATACATATGATGTATATATAGTGGCTGTGATGTCATACATACCTGGGGGTTGATAAAATTGGTAATTTTTTGTTTGAACGATACAATGCGTGTGATGTCAGACATAGGGGTGTAAAGTTACACAAAGGGGTTGTTTTTAAACACGCGTTGTGCCAATGAAGGGAATGTCATAGTAGAGTGTTTAAGTATAACAGAGTCATTGTGTGATTCACTATATAGTGAATGTGATACAACAGAGAGGTGACCGTCATATCTATAATGCGTGTTTGTCGAAAAGGGCAGGATGTTAATCAAATCTTGCATAAAGTGTGGTATGATGCAGGGGCGTGCAATGAGGCATACATTGCCACCGGGAATTTTTCATTTGGTGGGGTATCGTCGCCAAAGGGGGTTTATAAAATACAGTGATGGAGGCGTTAAACATTTTTAAAGACAAAAAAGCTTGGTATCATAGAAAAGAGTGTTTGTCAAACGGGGATATGATGTCATAAACATGGGTCCATACAGAAAAACAAGGTTTGATGACATAAAGGTGGACTTGTTGTCAAATAAATGTTATCATGTTACAGCATTGTGTTTATTCCACGTACATAGGTCTAATAAAATCTTTCATGATGTGATTTCACCGAATTATTTGGGGGATGTCGGAAAAAGTGGTTGTTTTGTCATTCATACACTGTGAATTCTAAACTGAGTTGATGTTAAAAAAAGGGAGGGTCTTGTCACAGTTGCAGTGGCTTGATGTCACAAAATATTGTATGTGATGTCATAAAAGGGATAGTGTTTTTTAATAAGGGATGGGGTGTCAGATTCAGTTTTTATTCATAAAGAGTGGGGGTGATATCACATAGAATCAAAGGGCATATTATAGGGGTTTGAGGGCAAACAATTGCAGGTGTGGGATAACATACACTTTAAATAAAGACCAGCTACAGTGGATGTTTGTCAGATACTGTGTGTGATGAAGAATACAGAGGGGTGATGTCATAGAGCGGTGTGACGTCATACAGAATGAATGGATGTCTGTGTAGTTCAAGATTCAGATAGGGGGCTGTGATATCATCAAAAATGGGGAACACAAATTGGGTTTTAGCCCAAAATTTTTTGGTCTTTTTATTAACAAGTCTTTGAGTTAAAA